>JABWIB010004295.1:34907-53634 GCA_016617825.1 Platyplectrum ornatum
CTCAGAAACCAGCTGTTACGCTATATATTTAGCATCATACATGACCCCAAGATTTACAGCTGAACTCTCACATCATTCCAGAATCGCAACGTGAAAGTATTTGCAAGTTTTGGCTTTAGAGAAAAGCGGCAGTTTTTATTTTGTGAAACTAGTTTACAACATCATTAGCCCGTTGCCAGATATTTGCATTATTTATATTTATATAAAAAACAATAACGGTTGTAATAAACCTATAGTATAAAAAATGAAGACAGAAAGAAAACGCATTGTGCAGTCATTGTGCTTCTCTGTTTTACACAATGTAGCTCTGGCTTATGTGTTATCTGGACTACTTGGCAAGAGATGTATTACAGGATGAAAAACTTAGAAAGAACAATTGTCTGAGATATAAATAAAGTTTGACTTTCGTCTTGTTAATTGTATGTTAGAGAGCACTTGGGGTGCTCCATGTGCACACATCTAAGAGCATTCTGGAAATCTTGACACGCCGATCAAAACACTTCAACATGTCATTATCCTGAAAGGCTAAGAGATTCATGTTAACAGTGACCAGCAGCCTTCACATCTTTAAACCACCATTGAGGAGACCTCTTGCAGTTTTCATATCTGCGTGCCTATTGAATATTTGACTTGGGAGCCTTTGTTGTGAGTGCTCTTTCCTCACTAGATGCTGCAAAGCCCCAGCAGCTTGGCAGGCTTGTCAGGTTGATTTCATTAGCACGATAAGACTCACAGCCTTCCTTTTCATCTCCTGTATTCTCTTCTCTTTCCCCTCTCCCTAGTTCAGTAATTTGGGCTTTAAAGTCTCTGCTGTCTGCTGATCTACAGATAATTGGTTACTGTAATACTAGCCAGGAGAAGAGCTGATATATTCCAGATGTGATTAGGTCTTCAGATTTACTTTCTCTGCTCATAGCCCAAGGCTAAGGAGCTTAGCAAACATTTAGCCACTGTCTGACGAGCTGAAGCAGTAATGAAAAATCAGAGACCCCTCCTATGGTGTCACCCTGCTATGGAATCCACTTTAATATCTGCCTTGTGGAATATCACTTTAGTGGTTACCCAAAATAACATACCTTGTAACAATTGTTTGTTGATATAAAACTTGCTGTAGATATTTGACCTATTGAAGATGAAAATGTGCTTTAAATGTAGTTTGTAATTTACAGAATTGTAAGTAATGCTTGTTATCTTAGTGTATAAAATATATGTATACAGTTCTTTAAATAAAAAAACATAAATATTAAAACATAAAGTGAGGGCACTCCATAGCGCAGAAAAACTATTGTTATTTTATAAAAAAAAGTAACTACGAGTATTTGTACAATATAAATATCTTACATCTAGTACAGTAGCACATATAGAGGTATATTTACTAAGCGCCGAGATTGCAGTGAGATTGGAAAGTGGTGATGTTGCCCATAGTGACCAATCAGATTCAAGCTCTCAGTTTCATTTTACACACTGGAGAATGTAAACTCGAATCTGATTGGTTGCTATGGGCAACATCTCCACTTTCCAATCTCACTGCAATCTCACCACTTAGTAATATACCCCACAATATTTATTAAACGTGTAATACTCATCAGTGCTGCTCATTAGTAGTTGTAAGTTCTTTGATATATATTGGGAAATATATATATATATATATATATATATATATATATATATATATACTGTTGAAAAACTATTTTCAGAATATTCTTTTAAATGTAAGGTTTTGGTGCAATTGGAGGAATTTCATTTGGAAAGATCTGCAAAATTATTTGATAGTTGTTAATATTGCCATTAAAATTGTATGTCCATATCTAATGTTGTTTTTTTTTTGCATACATAGCTAGTACCTGAAGTCCAGTGTCATTAATCATATACAACAAGCCACAGTCATTACCTACAATACCATTTGACACCATTTTGGTGTTTTAATGTTTTCATTATTTCTTATTTACTCCTAATTTCCCTTTATCTCACAGTGCTCTCAATATAACATTTACAGTCATACTTATACTGTTGATCATTATATTAATTACTATTACTCTGATCTTAAAGAATGCAATTGGCATAAATCATTATTGTTAGGATATATTTAATAATGGCTGATGACAAATTACAAATGTGATTATAATTGGCTATTTGCTGTATACCATAATCTAGTCTCACAAACAAAATGTTTTCATGCAGAATAGGTGATCTCCAACACGTATGCCTGTCATGCTGTTACCAACGAGTATATTGTGGCTATATATATATATATATATATATATATATATATATCTTAGAAATCTCATATGCATACCTTTGTTAGTTGTTACTTGGGGCAGTGGAGATGTGTCAGTCTATTCAGAGGTGTAAAATATGCATCCCACTACCAGGATCAGCAGATAACAACAGGACTCTGCTTACATGATGAGGCAAAGCTTTTTCTTATTAGTGGTGGCACTGCACTATGGAGGTAAAGCAAGGGAAGCGCAATTTGAGCAACTAGAACCCAAAGACTGGACCAGGTAAGTATAGGATGGGTATAAATGTGTAATATGTAATGTGGGGAGAGGTATTTAATAGAAAGCGTGACATGCATAATACGTAATGTTCAACATGGGAACTAACAAAATAAGTTAAAGGTGTAATATGTAATGTGGATAGACAGATGTAACTCAAAGGGAGAGGTATAATATGTAATGTGTGGAGAAAAATGCAACAAATTCAAAAGTGGTATTATAACTAATTTCTGGAATTAAGTTAACTGTAATTCGCCAAAATGTTGGTCCAAGGTGTGAAAAATGCTGTCAAATGGCACTTGTATCAGGGATGCTGAAACATGCAGATTTTGGGCAATTTTTCCAATATCCTAGAAGAATTTACAATTTAATGTATTTAATGTAAATCACTACCTCAGCCCCAATTGGTACTATGAATGGACACACCCATTCATAGCAAATGTATTTTATTGTCAGGGGGTGTGTGACTTCATGCCATCCGCCCCACCCCCATACTGCCAACTCTTCGTTTCTCCTAGGAGCTCTAACAGTATAAGTTATAAACACAGTTTACGAAAACATACTATAAAGGACAGTTACTCAGGCTGAAATGCACTTAAAGTTTATCATGTGATGGCTGCCCTAAAATCACTTAGATCACTTCTCTGATGATGACCCATGATGGCAGGAAGGTTCAGCGCCCCACAGAAGGTTGTTTACTAATACCAATCCTTCTTCTACCAGCCTTATCACTAGGCCTGGGAAATTCCAGTAATTGTCTCTTATAGGCATGGAACTTATAAATCTAATGGGAAATCCATCACTGACTAACTTGACCACTTGAAATATAATATTTCTGTATAACTATTAAGACTTGGTATATTTAATAAGCGTCGAGATTGCAGTGAGATTGAAAAGTGGGGATTTTGCCCATAGCAACCAATCAGATTCGAGTTCACATTCTCCAGTATGTAAAATGAAACTTAAAGCTTGAATATGATGGGTTTGTTTTAATAGTATTTTAGCTCTAAATATGTAAAATTAGTGACAAAAGTTTTTAATAAAAGATCTAGTTCAGTAGTGTGTCTAATAGAAAGGGGTAAGAGGCTAAGTCATTACCAACAAACACATTTTTACTACCAGTGCCTTTACTTTATTTTACTTTACTTTAAAAGTTTTACAAAGGATTCAATTCACAAATTTGATCATTTAAATGGGCTGTTTGTTATATTATAACATAGGGTACATGTTACAGGTATGTTTCAGGTAACGACACAAGGAACATAGTGTACTCTACATCTGTGTATTATTGCTATCTATCAGACACTTCATATCCTCTCGGCTACATTGTTTAATCCTTACACAACAGTTATACAAGACACACACGCAGTCATCGTAACTTCCAGTTACTAGACCAATGGGGACTTGGAGCTTAGCGCTCTTCTTCTACATACTAGAATATGTATATAGCCACGACTTGAAATGATACACAAGATACTACTGTTTCTTTTTCATTTTTGTAACATTTTGACATATTAGTAGGCTTCTTCTTTTTACATCACAGGGTTTATATGTTGTTGTAAAATGAAGAACTCTGTTTGAAGTCTGACTTTATTACTCCTTCATAACTGGAGTCAATTATCTGGTCTCTACGTTCTTACCGCAGCTCATGCTATCTTTCCAAAATGATACATGACTATAAACATCTCGTGTTATCTTTTCAAATATTTTCATAGTACTGGTGGTTGCTGCATAAATATGTAGATTGCGGTGTCAGAGACGCTGCCGTCGCTGGTTCCTCCCTCCATATAATCTCATAATTACCATAATAGTCGTCATGCCGCATACACAAAATAAAAATAGATGTTTATTTATTTATTTTATGTTATTAAAACTGTTATTCAAATATTAAGATATCATTGGTTTGGTTTTATAACAAGACTTAAATTACTGTTTGCAGCCAGTTCACAAGATGGCAGACTGACCTAAGGTCATGCCGGCATAATTCTGCAGCGCGCGCCAAATAATCCTCTCCTAGGTGAGATTGTGGTGAGATTGTGGTGGGGATGTTGCCCATAGCAACCATTTAGAGTCGAGTTCACATTCTCCAGTATGTAATATGAAACTGAGAGCTTGAACATTTCAGTCTCACTCCTGTCTCTGTCCTTTGCCAAAAATGACCCTCTTCTTCCCTGCTGGCAATAGACGGCAGGCTCTCAGCTGTCTAACCTGCCAACCACTGACAGCTTAGTGCTCACTGCATATACAGTAGCTGAGCAAGAGATAAAAAGATTTGACAATATCTGTAACCTAAATACTGTGATTTAGAAAATTTAGAATGTAAGCTCCTATGGTGCAAAATTAGTGCTACATAATATGACAGAGATATATTAAAACCTGTTCATACATAACCCAGGGTTGCCAACTTTTGCAAATGAATAT
This sequence comes from Platyplectrum ornatum, assembly GCA_016617825.1. NCBI lineage: Eukaryota > Metazoa > Chordata > Amphibia > Anura > Limnodynastidae > Platyplectrum > Platyplectrum ornatum. Next base: position 39,827 of record JABWIB010004295.1, read on the forward strand.
CAGAGAGATTTGGATAGCACCATCGAGGTGCTGCACAAAAGGGGTGTAACTTGGGTCATCAAAGGGGTGTGTCCTGTGGATAGCTCAACCCATGGGTGTGTCTAGCTCTGCCACGAAAACTATTTCACAATAAAAATGGTAACATCAGTATTAATTTTTTGCTAAATTGTCAGTAAATAAACGCGTTCACAATTTATAGTCAATACCTGTAAATAGGAAAACCACTAACTTCATTATCTGTATAGAAATTGGACACAGTTTATGAATTCTATCATCATAACAAAATGTTTTCTTGAACTGAATGAGCATCAGGGAGATTATCCAGCACTTCAGGGAGTCAGGGAGATCACCCACTTTTCAGGGAGATCTCCCTGATATTCAAGGAGAGTGGGCAACCATGATATAACCTGATTTGGGTCATGTGATTAATAGAGTTTTTGTTATTATTTGTACTGTGCTCTGTACAGTGTCCTTTCTTAAGCCTTTCTTGTGTTACAGGTATTCATTTTTTTTTTATTAAGGAACACTTAATATACTGTCAGTTTTGCTACCTTTAATTAACTAGAAAATGTTTGATTTAGAAATTATGTCACAAGCTCCAGGTTTTTTAAATAGTTTATACATATATACTGTATATATATAATTAGCTTTTGTTAACATTTACACTAGCTTTTGGATACAGATACACAGTTAATTTGAAAAATGAAGCAACAAAGCAGTTATAAAATAATATATAAATTGCAAATACTGAGAACAAAGATTTCCATGTGAGCCAGGCCTTAGGGAAACTTCATATTCAAAATAATACAGTCAACAGTTTTAAGAAGGAGACAAGTTCAGGCAGGTTGAGCTAAAAAAAAGATTAATAAGCTCACACTTTCCCTGCAGTTGTTACAATATACTGCATACATCTTTTATGTTAAGAAGACCATTGCTAGAAAGTAGGTGGTAAATAGTTAATACAGCACTGCTGCATTTTTAGAATACTAGGGGGAGAAATCCCTTTGTTTTCGCACATATCTCACATACTGCATAGCTTTATGTTTCATTTGTAAATTAGAGTTGGGTTAGTAAGATTCACCTTTAACTCTAATTCTGACACTTGGGCCTAAATTTTACTAAACTACGGAATTGGAAATGTGGGGATGTTGCCCCTAGCAACCAATCAGTAGCAAACTCATATTGTCCAGTATGTAAAATGAAGCTGAGAGCTTGAATCTGATTGGTTGCTATAAGCAACGCCCCGACTTTTCCCGTCCTCAATGTTTGGTTTTTTTTTTCCAATCTCCCATGCTTAGTTTTAATTCCAATCTCCCATGTTTAGGACCAAGGGGCTGATTGGCTCTGAATGGCCTCTGCGACTCCGCATCATGCAAATGAGGAAAGGGGCGTTCCACGCCCCTTTTCTTATTTGCATATGCGCTTTTAGCAGGGCTAAGCCCTGCTAATTAGAAGCGCAGCCTGCACCATGTCCGGACATGGTGCAGGCTTAGCGCAGACCAAGAGAGGCAGGTAATGTCCTATGTACAATTACCTGCCTCATTAACTTGAGAAAGTGTTAAAAAAAAAAAATAAATACATAAATAAAATATTATTTTAATAATTAAAATGTCTGTATGTGTTTTTTTAAAACATTTTTTTATTATTATTATTTTTTTTAAACTCTAGAAAGCCGGCATTCATTGAAAAAAAAATTAATAATGGCGCCGGATCTCTCCCAAGGTCAGCGACGCTCGCGAACGGGCGGGAGAGTGCCGAGCCTCTCGGCTCGGCGCTCGGATCCCCTAAATTCGGGTGAATCCGAACCCGCTCATCTCTAATACGGGGGTATGCCATAACGGCATAAATCTCCATCTGAACATTCCCTGTACAATTACTGTACTGTACAAGTATTTTAACCAATTCACCTTGTACTCCCTTTAAATGGAATGTATTCTTTAGTAACTGAATGTAAAACATCATTTACCCTGCCTTCTAGCCAACGCAACTAGTAAGAGCAAGTAATCACAAAGTGTAAATTAGTCAGTGACAATAAATAGTTGAATTGCCTATAAGGCAGAAACAAATGAATATTTTAATTTATTAATTACATGCCATCGCTGCCTTTGATGTCTTGATGTTCCAGTTCTGGGACTCCATTAAAATGCAACAGAGTTACTGCTGCTTAAGCATCTCCAATTCCGACACATGAATTGGCAGAACATTTAGCACTAAACGAGGATCCACCCATTTTTAACACTTTGACAGTGCTGTGCCCAGGGTAAACTGCTGTAACCAGAGGAGAGGGAATGACACAATGAATAACCACTTGCTAAACGGAGCATTTCACACTGATGGCATCACTGGCGAAAATCAATGACTACACCCTACCCTGCAAGAATGGTTCTAATTAGACCAGTGACCTCCCATGCTATATATGAGTCCTGACTGTTATTAAGCCACAAAACCGAGTCCTCTACCTGCCTGAAAAGCTGCCTGTGGAGACTAATTGCAAACAATTAAACTAATTACAGGCTATTTCTTCATGTTCTTAAAAGGAAATTCAACTTGAAAGGTTGTTTTGGTTTCCTGTGTTAGCTGGCCATGTTACATCCACCAAGTTTCCCCAGTGGACCCTTTACCAAATACTTGCTACAAATGACTTTTTGTTTTTTTTAAATAAATGTGTGATGTCTTTTTAATCACTTCTTCCTTTAAATCAGGTAATGTTACTGTGACTTATCCTATCAAACACGGAATGGCTGTGATATTAGAAAATGAGGGTAGATTAGTGCGAAAAATGCAGATAGGTAATATTAGAAATTGGATAAGGGGCAGGGTTATAAATGTCTCTATGATTGAAATTTTCTTTTTCAAAAAGGACACACTGTTGTGGTTGTAATGGGTGGTACAATGGTAGAAGTTTGGTACGGTGTTGTGGTCACAGGAATGCCCCAGACGTCTTAGCTAAACTGGATCCAAGCTCACCTGGTTTGATACCGTCGTGGTTGACAGGGGGCTAATGATATATAAAGGTTCATAATTTTCCTTGATGAGCGTCTAGTGTTTATTAGGTTTTTATATTAGGTTCTTAGAGTAGTAGGTTTGGTTACATACTTTACACTATACAGTAGGGGCAGTTCTGTTTGAATCTGCAGTCCAAATGGAAACGTAAGGCAAGCCTATGATATAACTGCTGTCATGTCCACCAATGAGGGGAGTGCCATGGGAGAGGACTTTCCTCCTACGTGCAAGTCCTCTGTGTGGAACTTGCAGGTACGGATTCAGTGCTATGGGAGGGATGGGAACATTAACAGCTGATTTTTGCCTTGTGCACTATCTATATTTCCAATTCCCTATTTAATGCGGGTACAGTGCGGAAATCTGATTCTCAGTGAAACTTTATACTATTAAGGTATAGTGGCTTCCCCTTGCCTGTATAGTAGTAATGACGCTGCAGGAATCCATCCCTGAACTCAGTGTAGGTCTATATCTTTAGTTGTGTTACCACTGTCTAGTAAAGTGCGCGACTACAGGGAGACAAATTTGGGTTTTTTTATTTGTAGCTCATAGAGCCAAGTATAAAAAGGGAATTTTACTTTACTTTACTAAGAGACAGGAAAAAGAATGCTGGAACAATGCTTTACATAGGCATTTTTAATTATTCGTTTTACACAAGTGTAAAGAAGATATGGTTTTATAAGTAGGGAAAACTATACAGCATTTGAGGTTTATTATTTCTGTGTGATGATCTATATTATTTAATACAGTATATGTGTGAATTGACAATATGAGTGTTTGGCCATTGTCTGCTGGTTTCCGTGTGCTATTGTAACTGGTATCTTGTAATAAAGTTTCCTATTTCAAATTCATATTGTAATTTAATATTCAGTGATAATAAATGTACAAATATGACATGTAAGAATGTCATATATTTCTTAGCTCTAGGTTCATCTTCAGGATCATACGGGCTCTAAGCTTTTTCAAAGTCTTGCTATGCTGAACAATGGCTCATGTGGAAGAGAATTCCGGTTATACCTGATCAAAGACAAAATCTTTTACTTGTGTTCCCCCTCATTGACAGTAACTACATTTGACTTATTTTGTTTTCTATGTCAATGTATAACATTGATTGGTAGTTGCTTGTCATTCAAAGTTTACAAATGGAAGTGTCAAACAGTTTTTAAATCAGCAAAAAAAAAAAAAAATAGCAAAGCAATGCCAGGAGGCTTCACCTCACCAAAATGTTGGAGCTGATCCAAACCTGCATGTCCACCTGGAAAAGTGCAGATAGACCTAACAAGTAGACGGATGGATGCACAGGAGTTCATTTGCCTGCTTGCACATTTGTCTGCTACACCTAATTTCTCTCGTTTAAATATATAAGGTCTAGCAAGGTATGCACCCTCTGCTTCTATATCTTCCGCTTGCACCATCCCATGGAAAAGGTTACCAATATGTCTATCTGCTGGCTTCACAATCTATGATAACTGGACTGATCAGTCCTAATAGGATTGGTGGGGAAATAGCTCTAATTATCTGGCAGTATGGTCATGACCATGGTCATGAGGAAAGATTTGGGGGCTGATTCAGCCCTGCGACGCGATGTTTCTGGAGACGCAAAGCCCCAAGCCGTTCCACGCCCCTTTTCTCATTTGCATGTGCGCCTTTAGCAGGGCTAAATTACCTGCCTTATTAAGTGTAAAAAAAAGGTAAAAAAAAAATTATAAATGAATAAAATATGATTTTATTTTTTTAAAATGTGTCTGTGTGTTTTTTTTTTACATTATTTATTTATTTATTTTTGTTTTTTTTTACACTTTTGCGCAGCTCTGAATCTAGCGTACCAAGGAACACTGAATCAGGTCCTTGGTTTCATAAGAAGTCCACCAAGAGATTACATGCAGTTATCTTTAGGAGTTCCAAGAAGTAGTTTAAATGCTTAATTAGGAACAATTTACGGTGACCATTAAAATAAATAATAAAATAAGCTGCTCCCCCACCCAAGATGTATTGTGTGACCGACCACTTATGACATTAAGCATGTTCTCATCAACTTAAGTAAAAAGCTAAATAATTTCACTATGATAACAGTGATACACATTCATAATAAAGGGAAGAGATTCGAAAATCAACCATTCAGATTTAAGCACTGGATTCAGACATCCAAGCAAATTTCATCTGATAACACCTGTGTCATGACAGAAGGAGAATTGTCAATGTTGAAAATGGTCAAACCATTGGGTCAGATAGAATACTTTCTATGATACCCAAAAAAGCTTAAAGGGCTGCTGGTAAAACCATTAAAGTAATTATTCATTAGTACTTTCACTTTTAGATGGTAGCAGGTAGCAGGAGTTTGACACTTATCACTTTTAGGTCATTGGTAAGGCCTCACATCTCTACAAAAACTTCCAGCAGGGAATTCTAGATCTTGAAGAAAATCAAATGATAATATAATCATAATGATGATAATGCACTGGATCAATACATTTATTAATGCTGTGCATGTAGATCACATAGACTTCTGAAGGAAGTCCAAGGAAGGCAACTACCCTTCCTGGCAAGGAATTCCGCAAGTAGACTCCTATCTTAAAATTTCTTCTGCATCCTCAAATAAAATTAGGAAAGTTTGTATAATATGGGGAGAACTTAGCACACACTCAGTGTATTAACCAAACATCCCCTACCACTGGTGTTTGAGAGCATCCAGTAGTAAAAATAGTAAAAAAAATAGTGTTTTTGTTTGGTATCACTATACAATAGTTCAGGTCTGGCAAACCAGTGACTCTCCAAAACTAAGTCCCAGCATGCTTTGTCAGGTATAAACTATGTCTATGCGCAGATTGGCTTTGAATCTCACGGAGACAGGCACAGGCAGCCGAATTAAAGGGACCTGTCGGCCGCTTATGTGACTTAAAAAACTAACTCTTGTTATATATTTGATATGATTCAGAAAAATGTGAGTGTTGTGAGAATGAATACGAAGGTATTTTATATTTAATCTGTATAATTTTGTATTAGAAACACTTCATTAGCACCTGTCTCTATCCACTTTTCTAGCAAGTAATTCATATACAACACTTTGAGTCTGCACAACAAGGATTAAACTCTTTCACTTATCAAACCAGTTCGACAAGAAGACAATTGCAATCCATTAACACTGACTGTTCACACACTGACAAATTTCTTTCATGATTTTCTTGTTAACATTTGAAGTCCTTTATAACTTGACTTGCCCATCGGGATGACCTTTTATTCCACACAGGGTCTGTTCAAAACTTTTACTGTAAGGACTTGCACTATTCAAACATCTTCAGGATTAAGTAAATAGTTTTAGGATGTAGTAAACTGGAAATGTCAGTACTAGAGAGAATTTGTAAAATTACCTTTTATCTTCATGTCATTTCCTCTGGTGCAAGTATGTAAGATGATGTCAGTATGCAAATGCTAAATGTGATATATAAATGTTGAATCCACTGCATTGTAAAACATCCGCTTTAATCTATTGTACCAGTACGCATTACCCAACACAGTAACCAGAATTCAATCTTCACAAATCAGAGTTCTGATTTCTTCTGATCAATGTTCCTATAGTGAGGCAAATCGCAAGGAGAATTTTGTATTGCAATATATAGTACGAGGAAGGATTCAGCCATCTACCATAACGATTCTCTTTCTGAGTGCACTTATCGCTGATCGTTTGAAATCTAATTTGTTCAACAATTTTTGTTGAACATGAATGATAGTTCAACATCAACTAGTTGTTAACGTCAATTTGTTTAACCATTCCAAAGGATTATTATTTAAGGGTATCATATCTCGTAGTGTTTAGGCATTTCATTTTATTGTTTAACGGTTTTTGGGCATTTCTTTTATGTTTGGGCTTTTTTTTATGATTTTGAGGCAGCAAAATTGTTAGGTTTACTAACCTTATTTTTTGGAATGACAATCATTATGTGTATGGGCAAGATAATTGACACGTTTGTCAAGGGAAAAATCTTCTATCGTACAAAATCATGCTGTGACGAGAATCGATGGACGACCAGCTATATGATCTGTTGCTATAATAAGTCTTTTGAGGGACACCCTTCAGTTTTAAACAAGTTTTCAATTTTGTGTTTTGAATAAATATTAGTTTTACTTTATCATTATTATATACAAGATTATGATGTGTATTGTGGAATGGGTAATATAAAAGAGGACAATTTTAGCACTGATATTACATGATATTGCATGATATTTTTAGACTGGACCATAAAAATCAGCATTACATTGATGTAGAAGGTAACTTTCATTTCTTTAACTAACAATATATATCATGTAATTACTTAAAGTAATAGAGAAATAGGTAATGGTTTTAGGTTTTAGGGGTGGGAAACCATACTTCCTGTTTTCAACTGGACAATCTCACTTTTGGGTGACTGTTCCGCTGTGCCGCCCGCATACCAGTTTGTCGCAATGCATGGACACACTGGTAGGCATTGAATTTTTTGTTTTTTTTTTCATTAATTACATTTAGCCTTGATTGCCATGACAAAAGGAGCGGAGTTTGGGTGAAGGCAGATGAGGCTTAGGTGGAGTCAGAGGCAGGACTTATGTGTGCCATTTTGGCCCCCTAAATGTTGGAAGGTTCAGCAAAGTAGACATAAATGAAACAATCAGTTCCATGTCCAAAGATCACTACTTGAGACAAAGGTGAGCCTGATACAGTCCTCAGCGTTAATCCAACTAAATATATGCAGATTCAGTTTGGATGAACCAGCAGTACATAGTACAGTGAAAATGCACTAAGCACCCTTTGTGTATTTTCATCCAGATGTCTGTTTACACCACAAACTTCTTGCATAATGAACTTAACATTGGAGCAGTCACAGTAAGTGCAGAATATTGATTATCAAATATCATATACAAGTTAAGATCGTGGTCTGCGTGTTTTTATCTTTTTTAGATGTGCGATGGTGTTATTGCTAATATAAAATTTTGTATCTATATATTACATTTAAATATATTCTGCTATATATCCACTTTCCCAGGTGTGTATAAATATTTTTGCTATTATCTGTGTATTTTTCTATGTGAGATGAACCAAGCTTTATAGGGAGAGATTTGTATGGTGCTTGTTTGTATAATCCTGCAGAGCTTCTTCTGAAGCTGTGGCTGCGCTGGTCTCTCATTTAGTAATTAATGTGAATTATTTTATATTACAGTTTTATATTTTTTTTTGAAAAATGATTGCATAGAGTTAGCACCAGTTGATCGTATTCCCTGTTACTCCATTTGCTTATACGGGGTAGTGGCACCCGTTTGATAGAAGTACAAATATCCAGAGCTAGAGACTCCCTCTGCACGTCATGGGCTCTCAAACTGAATATAAGGGCTTGTCCATTACAAAGGAATTAGAATGAAAACGAAATATACGTCCCGAGAAATTCTGGCAAATGACATAAAAGTATTAATCTTTTTTGTTCTGTGTTAGTAATGTTTTTGGAGACTCTACATAGCTACCACATCATTGTGGGCTGTCTGACAAGCTGACATTCATTTAGCATTATGGAATATGGAATATTTTACTGATCATTAAAAGCCAGCTTCTTATTTCTGTGTTTTAAATTACATGCACATTTCCATTCAGATTCTGTGCAGGGATATGGATGTTCTGGAAGACTTTTTTTGTCAAGATCAAATTTCAGTAGGCTGCAATAAAAAAAATCCCATTAATTGTGTTATTGGTCTTTGCCGATGATTTTCCTGCGCCTAAATAATATTGCATCATGGGTAGTTTAAAAAGAAGCGTACTATAATTGGTTCTGATAGCATGAAATTAACAAGCAAATTTATAGCCTGTAAATTTTCTTTGCGGTGACTTTTTCACATCCTTTCTTAAAGCCTCTTTTCCTGTTCAGCCCTTGTTTATAGAGCCTTTAACAGTCACATATTCTCAGGGAAGTGAAGTTAAATTTTACTGTGTGTTCACTGGAGCAAGGTTATGTAATCTGTGTCACCCTAAGTAGTGTGAAACTACAAGTCACAGCATTCTCTGTCAAATGTGAATAAAACACATTTGACTTACTAGCACATGTTGTGACAGTTTGGACAGGGAAAAGAAAATTAAATCACAAAAAATGTTTATTTATTTATTCATGCCCACTTTACCTTCTTTTATTGCCATCTCTTATCCAGGCCTGTTGGTTTGTCTCTGGGCACCCTGAACGGCACCCCCATAGCCCCCCGGATATAGCTAGAGTGACAGGATGACGCCACTTTAAAACCCATCAAGGAGGGTGGCGTGGAGCAGAAACTCTTCTTATTATTAAAATATTTTTTTACATTGCCACTCACTCTGCCGGACGCCCCCTATAGGCAATCACCTAAAATCGGCTAATTGGTGTTCAGGCTCTGATCCTATCACTGATGCCCATCCTCCAGTCCAACACCCTTTTCTCGAAACTGGCTAAACCAACTCCTTTTTAACCCCTGGCTTTCCCAAAGCTCACTTAAAAGTCAGAACTCTGGTTGTATCATTGGCATAATTGTAAAAAGAAGTATGGTTCTGGCTGCTGTTTCCTCTGCTCATGGCCTTTACTAAACTGCGGGAATGAAAAAGTGGAGATGTTGCTCATAGCAAGCACTCTGCCGGTGCACTAGGCATTGTGCTAAGATAATCAGTAAAATCACAAGTGACTACATATATACTTTTGTAAACAAAAGGCAAACCGTTATTAAACTATACAGTAATTATGCTGCTGCTCAATGTGGTGACTGACGTGCCGCACCTACAGAGACTGTTGGATTTTTCTCTGGCTTGTGAGTCATGCTAAAATATATATATATATATATATATATATATATATATATATATATATGCTATATATATGATATATATGCTATATATATATATATATATATATATATATATGATGTGACTGCCAATTTGCTATGCATTTGCTATGAACGAGTGGGCGTGATATCATGAAGCGCTTCCCATTCATAGTAGTGATCGGGGCTGATGCAGTGATTTACATTAAACTTGTGATACATTGTCCTGATTATTATTGCTAGATCTACATTTTTACTGCCCCAGGTTGCATTTTAGGCATTGTTCCAGTGACACTCCATGTATTCGATATAGTTGTGAGAGGAGGATATTAGCAGGGTTGTTAGAGTGTAAATGAAACTAAAGATTTGTTACACACACACAGTGGTCTGCAAACAATTAGATTTTTTTTTGCTTTAGTGCAATCCTGAAGCCTAAGGACTGTGCTTTCCTAAAGGATTCATAAGTATCCCAAAGCAGCAGCCTTCCTCTTATGATTTATTAATATAACAATATCATGGAAACATTCCATTCATTAACATAGTGGATGATTATATGAAAACCCTTTTGAGTAAATGAAACAGGAAATTGCTTGAAAAACATTCATCTAGAATTATAAATCAATGGGGAAACTCCAATGCAAATTAACTTAAATATATGTGATACTATTAATTTAGAAACTCCCAGAACTTCTTTGTGTATTATTCATAAGCTAAATATATTTCACTTTTATGTTCTATTATAAGATGTTCCATTACAGATACTGGACCTGATCCAGACTATGGAAACAGGTGGAAATGTACGTCTGGGGAAGAAAAAAGCGCTTTGGATTGCAGGGGGTGCAAATTTCTGCATATTGGACTGGATCCAGCTCTCCATGTGGATAAATATGCAGAAATATATCTGTTCTGGAAAATGAATCATTCATTATGACAAAGACTCCCAGATGACTTTCTAGAAGCACTGCACCCAACAAACCCATCAAGCCAGCATGTACAACAGAGGCGGTATCACTCAGCAGAGGTAAATCTGGAAATGCGGGGAGGGGATGTAGCTCAGAAGGGAAGGCTCTAGGAAGGGGATGGAGTGTTGAAAGAGAAGGATTAGGTATATGCTACAGAGAGGGGGTGAAGCATAGACCGGTAAGTCTGCGGGAGGGGGTCGATCAGAGAATAGGAAGGTTAGATTTAGACTGCGGAAGGGGTTGGATCAGAGAATAGGAAGGTTAGATTTAGACTGCGGAAGGGGTTGGATCTAGAGAAAGGTTAGGATAAGGCTGTAAGCAGGCACTGGTTAAAAGAAGAGTAGGGATAGGATTAGGATTAGGTATAGGCTCTCTGTAGCCGATACCTAATCCTTCTCTTTCAACACTCCATCCCCTTCCTAGAGTGTTCCCTTCTGATGGGATGGATCAGTGGATAGTAAGATTAAATTTAGATGATGGATCTGACAAGAGAAAGGTTAGGGTAAGGCTGTAAGCTGAGACTGGTTACAAGAAGAGGAAGGATAGGGGTATGCTGCAGGTAGGGAACCGATGATATAAGGGGAAGGTTAGGGTTTAGGGTAATTAAAGGGGTGAGAGTTGGGTTTGGCATAAAAACTTACCTTTTGCAGACTCAAAGTCTGTCTCTTTGTTTACTGCAGTGCATCAGAAAATCTTTTTTCTTGAAAGTTATTCTTTATATTTTTTTTCTTTGACAAAATTTATTGTATAAACTCTCTTTGTAGTCCCTGATGACTTTCTGATGACAGATTTTGGAATACTAATGCTGATGAACAAAAAGGTCACTGACAACAGAAATGTAAATGTAAAAGGATTTTACAGCTTGAAGGGAACCTTTAATAAAATACAGTATTAAATTGATTGCGGATTAAAATTAATGTCTAAAGACTTCACATTTTTCCATATCGAGCTTTAAATCAACTGTTAAAGGGTTGATCCTGAGGCACAACCAAATCGGCGCATATTTCTGAGAGTAAAACATGGATGTGCTGCGTGCATTCCAAATGTGCATGCAATAGTAACAATTGTGACATACAGGTACAAAGCAGCCAAGCGCAGCCAAGTACATGCACTTTAGTCTTAATGTGAACATTCATAATCTAAAAATGTTTTATTGTATTTATCAAACATTTTGTACTTACCAACATTTTATATTGTGTTTGAAGTCTGACATTTTAACGCAAGAGTTTGAAATAGGTCATGATGTGTCAGCCCCCTGGACATAGACATGACCTGTGACTGGTGCACAGGCTTTGACATAAACAATGACTATTTTGTCTACATACGACTCAGGATCATGTGCACTTGCTTGAACATGTCCTTACTATATATTGTCTTAGTGCCCCCGACCCACAGTATGCTCTTTTAGAACGCACATGGGCGATATTCAGGTCCAGCTCTGAATTGACTGTGTGCCTAGTGTTTGAGCATGGCGTGCAAAATACCACTGAGGTATGCTAAGCAGGCAGACGTACTCTCTGGATCAAACCGCTAGTGTTCGATAAAGCTAAATTTTCCTCGCATTCTTTAACATTACTTTAGGGTAATCATTTTTTTGCTTATATATACATTTGCCAAAATTACTGTACTTAGATAAGAGATTGTATACACCAGGGATCCTGAATTTTAGCTGCTTCCTTCTAGGAGAAACCAAAAGTCGACAGCATAGGAGGTGAGGCATTATTTATACAAATCACAACTGAAGCCCCTCCCCCTGGATGGGAACCCCCATACATTTGCTATGAATGGGTGGGCATGATTTAATCATGCCCCGCCCATTAAATCACTGCCTTGATGGGGATTGGGGATGTTTCCCTTAGCAACCAATCAGATTCAAGCTCTCAGTTTCATTTTACATATTGGAGAATGTGAACTCGAATCTGATTTGTTGCTATGGGCAACATCCCCACTTTTCAATCTCACTGCAATCTCGCCGCTTAGTAGATATGCCACAGATTCAGTTTCTCACTGCATACTTGTCAGACGGTAAATCATAATAAGTATTCCCCCTAATAAATCTTGGTTTTTTAAGAACAGAAGAAATATGACTAATTACCAATTAGACATCTGTTGTTTTTGGCCGGCATAATTCATTCTTGTGTTTGTTGCCTCCCTTATATGTATGTAGCAAGTGTAATTCCTAACTTGCCGGAGTATTAAATAAAAAGGTCTAGATTTATTTTTACCTTGGTAACTTATAATCAAGGATTTTATTTAACCAGCAATTTTGCTTGGCCGCACTTAAAAAGTTTGTCTTTTCCTGTAAGAATATTAAGGTTTATTAAATAAACCTCATAATAATTACCATCTGTCTTCATTGATACTATCAAGTCATATAATAGAAATCATTTATTGTGAATGTTGTCTACAACATGGTTGTCCTTTTTACACTCCTTATCTTGGCCAATATGGTGAAAATTATTTAACAACAAATGTATTTACATTTAAAAATGTCTGCGCCCAAACCTTCAAAATAATTCCCAGGCACCTGATGATTCGAAACAGAGAAAGCCAAGGGCCTACATTTACTAAGACGGGACATTGCAGGGAGATTGAAAGGTGGGGATGTTGCCTATAGCAAATCAGATTTGAGCTCACATTCTCCAGTATGTAAAATGAAACTGAGAGCTTGAATCTCATTGGTTGCTATGGGCTCCCTGCTTAGTAAATTTAGGCCTTAGTCAGCACTGGTGACTGCTGTATTTTGGATTTAGGTTTTCTTGAAGATGTTGTATTATTATCTAATAAAAGGTGTTAGTTCTCACTAAAGAGTAAGGGGGAATTCACTAACTGACAATTTCTGCTGAGATATCATATCGTCAGCATTCGTCAGTGATCTGAAATCGTCAGTGAATGGTGATGTATAGTATTCAGTAAGTGACGATTTCTATTGACGATATGTAATCTCTGACGAATGCTGACGATATCCATTGACGAAAATACAGGTATTCGTCAGGCGATATTGCACTAAACTGACGTTTACACTGACGATTTTCAGTAAAATCGTCA
>JABWIB010004297.1:13002-39187 GCA_016617825.1 Platyplectrum ornatum
ACTGAAAGGGTAGTGGATAAGTGGAATAGCCTTCCATCAGAAGTGGTGGAGGCTAATACTACAGAACAGTGTAAGCAGCTTGGGATAAATATAAGGGTATTCTGAGTCTCAAACAAAATAGCGAAATTTGGGTTGGTATAGTTTTTAAATACACAATGGGGCAGACTGGATGGACCACTTTCTATGTTTCTATAGTGAAAACTGGTATACTGTTTTTATAGCAATGGATTATTCAATTTCAGCTTGTAGTGAATGTCAGAGGTTTCCTGAAAAGATGGCAATAGAAATTCCAGCTGACTGCCATAACATGTTGGTATACTTTAGAATGGTTCTCACATCATTGAATTGAATACACCCCATAGTTTTAAAGTACAAAGATCACTATGTTACTAGTTAATGTGCCCAAATGGGACAGGTATTTTATAATCACAGAGTCTACAGTTTTGGAAGGTTGTTTTCAGCTAAAATATTTATAATGGAAGTTTGCTGAGTTTAATGTCAGCTTGATCCTAAATATAATAAAATAAGATTGTATTGACTTGAATAGGCCTTAAATCTGCCTAATACAGATGCNGACACAATTGTTTCTAAGATTACACCTATTACTCTTGTTTTGGGATATGGCCTGTGATTAAAGCAGATCATCAGATCATTAGCAGTGTAATTATATTCTTGTTGAAGAGAATGTGTGCTTTGTTCTGTGAAGATCATGCAAAGCCCGAATGCTTTCAATATGGTAAAACTGCAAAAGTATTCAGTTTATCATTTTATCAGTTCACATAATTTTTTTGTTGTAAAGTTGTAAAGTCTTTGTTTCTTACCTCATTATAAAGCAATTATGTTGTGAATACATTCAGGTCACACAGTAGGACTGATCCAGAGTTTGGGAGTGAGGGCAAAAACAATAAACTTCAGGGGAGGAAATTTTAAACGGAAATTGAAGTAGGTGACATTTCCAAGCTCAACTCTTATTTACAGATTAATCCCCTTTTCACATTACATAGCCGCATTACATTACATAGTGTTTTCTAACCCCAGCAATCTGTGACTGCACGGATCGGCTGTTTATGTTTATGCTTCTAAAGTGGGTCTTAAATGGCAGGATTATTGCAAGTGCCCATACACTGAACGATTTTTTTTACCTAAATAATGTTTTAAGATTGAGCATGTCAAAAGATCAAAAAATTGGTTGGCTTTCGATTTGAATGATATTGGCTGATCGTTTGGAAATATCTTTCCCATACACTGAAAAAATCCTACAATTTATGCCCAACTTTACACTTTGAAGGTCGGATCCAAATCAGGTGCCTCTACTGTACCTGCAGTCACATGTCCTGGCTGACCACAGAATGAGATTAAGTATGTGCCTCTCTTTGCAGCACATGCAAATCACAAAAGATTAGGAAATAAGAATTATCTTCACTGTAGACATGTCTCAATTTTATAATTAATATATACTATATATAAATAATATCAAGTAGATAAAGAAATTATTGTAGATAAATGGATACATTCATTTACCTTTTACTGTACATTTGCTTTCGTTTGAAAGAAAAACATAACTAAATACAATAGCAACTAAGGACAGTATGTTCTATGCCTTCATGTGCATCACATTTTTATTTCACATTAAGGCAAATATGATTATAGTATACATAAATTAGATTTGTTTATTTGTTGGAAGACATTAAGTAATAAACTTTATAATATGTGTGTTCAGTGAAAGTAAATGAGAAAAAAAATGTAAATAGTGTATGGATTCATTCAAAATAAACAATTTTTGTATAAAAGCTGCTTAATATACAGTAGACTTTTTTTTAACAAATGCAGAAATTTACAGTAGATTTAATGCGATTCCAGCTTTTATTACTTGCATTATATTCATAATACTTTGCATAGTTTTCACATTACTGTACCACTAGTGGTAAAATTGGATAATAGAATATTATTATATGTAGTCAAAGTAATATCCTGCATGTAGGTATGACTTATATGTATTGTCAGATGATGCTTTTTACTGTTCATCCATAGTTAGGACACAGTTTCACCCTGGAGGGCCTCTCATGAAGAGACACGGCTTCCCTCATATACTGTATATTTGCCAGCAGCCATAAAACAGGTTACTTGTAGGATGTATTGTCCCTTACAGGAAGAGTTGTATAACATTATGGGAATGTGCTATTTGATACTACTCATCCCCAGTGTAGCTTAATGTGTCTTCTAGACCTTGGGATATGGGTTCCCTCTTACAATGAGTTGTTAACGCTTAATGACTCCACCCAGCATATCACAGTTAGGATTGATCGCATCCCTCACACTGCAACATGGTTTTGCTCAGCTTAACACTTGCACCTAAAAAAGTTCAACTCTGGTTCAGCTCCCTATAGTGTACAAATTATAATTTTCAACATTTTCATGCAGCACAGCCAAGTCCATTCCCACCATCTAGGGCTCTGATAATACCAGGGGCGTGTTAGACTTTGCACCATATAGTCATCTTTAATATTAGTTATTGTGTGTAACTGTGACCACTGACTCAGAGCATGGCATTCATCTCTTCCCTGTTCATGGCAAGTGATGCACAAAAATACACATAATTACATTGTGTTAATGAACATAGATCACTCTGGATCAGACCCATGTAAGAGGCATATCAGTGTTTGACAGATACGTCACATATAGGACCTGATTCTAAGCTGTCACTCCGACAGCCAGGCTTGCGGAATCGCAGCTGTTTGCAGATCTGCCCATGTGCAGTTCCGCTTTAAATAGCACGGATGCAGATGAAAAGCATGTCTCTGTGTCCTTGCGACTGCAACTCATGTAAATGAGAAAAGGGGCGTTCAGAAACTCAGAATCAGGTCCATACTATAAAAACACACAAGAAACTTCTATGAAGAATCTGTAAAAAGCCTGCCCTACAAGTGCACACATAAAGTGTTCACATTTGTACATAAATCAAGTTCATGATTACATTCATTTGCAATGTGTCCAGCCATTTGAACGATTTAGATAAGGCTCCATATGAGATACGGTTCTTTAAGACTTAACATTTAATGATGCCACTAAAATATTGTTAAAATACAATACCAGCATTAGCATGTCCATAGTCTATTAATAATATTTTGGACCAAAAATGATATAAATACCAATAATCACTGTTATAAATCCATCAGTTGAAGGGTTTCCACCATCCATAAAGAATATATCAATAAGTGAAAAATAATCCCAAAAATATCTAAAATATCACACAAATATGAATAATAATAAATAAAAAAAGAAGTACATGTGAACTGTATGAGAAGCCCTCCCTAAGCTAAGATATAGAAGAATCTATCCCTAACCATTGCCTATCAACCCGCAATGGGGAGGACTTACCACTCCCTGTCTAGTTTGTCAGTGCCCACATTAAACTAAACCCTGTAAAAATAATTGGTGAAAGATTGCAGAGGAGATTGCAGGGGAATTAAAAAGTGGGGATTTTGCCCATAGCAACCAATCAGATTCAAGCTCTCTGTTTCATTTTACATACTGGAGAATGTGAGCTTGAAGCTGATTGGTTGCTATGGGCAACACCCCCACTTTTCAATTCCCTTGCTTAGTGATTTTAGGCCTATGTCTCTATTGGGGTTGCTATAAAGTAAGGAGAATGGTGAATAAACCATTCATACATAAAATAGAAATTAAATAATACATTCTGTAGGTGCTAAAAAAAAAAAGCTAAATTCTGTAATAAAAGAAATGGGGTCACCGACAAACATGCGGTCCTGAACCACCAATGGCGCAGCGGCCTGGGTGCCATGTGGCCCGGGTGCCTGTCAGCACTTCTAAATGTCCATAGCACCGCTAATGGTTAATGGCGTCTAGCATTTTAGAAAGAAACATACTGCAATACAACAGGCTTCAAGTTCAATAGTTTATATTGATAAAATTATGATGCTGGAAAAGCACGTGGTACAACTATTAAATGCAAGTAATAGGCACTTGACAATCCATGTATTATTCATTTTCCAAGTATATGGACAAGTCATGAATGAATAAAACTGATAACTCTGAGCTATCTCTCCTGTAACTGATTAACAGATACCTGCATTGTCATTTGCCTATGTTTGGAAGAAAGACATAATGAAAAACAGCAAGGACATCAATCATGCTATGGTGATTATCACTCTTCATTAAGTACATAGTGATATTAAAGATATCTAAATATTTAAATAATTCACTGTAGTGTAGTAAATTAGATGTAGTGTCATGTACACAGTTGAGAAAGAAATATATTTAATAAAATAGTTTTCCTAACTTGTGCTGATTAAAGAATGCAATATTTGGCATTCAGTTATATATCGTATTTAATAAACAAGCAGTAGAGACTCCCACTATTGTAGAGGGAGCAGTATTTCTCTATATGTTTGTGGTGTAATTAGTCTGCAAATAAGTTTTAGTTATGTGAGTGTCTATATAAAATATGTAGCTCTTGTATAAAATAGTTTGCCAACCATGCAACTCTATTGTTCCTATGTGTGAGGTAAGAAAAGGGTTAACTGCTTATGTAAGCCATTGTAAGCATACAAAAACAAAATTAAGGGTTAATTTATGTAAGATATTCCTTTGTCCTGATATAAGATCTGGGGCACAACACATATCCGGGTATAACCTGGACTAGCCATAGCATACATAGTTTACAAATATTCATATAAGCTTTATGGAAATTAGATTTATCTCCAGCACCACCTTAGGAGGTAGCGTTTCAATGGTCACATCCAACACATTACAGAACCTTCCAAACATGACTGGGAATTAAAGCCAAGCCAATGCATCCTTCCATAAGGAAGATGTGCACATTTTCAGACAGTTGTTTCAGGGGGCTGGCTGGCTCGTGAGAGGCCTTCAAGTAGTTTAGGAAGAAAAATGTAGATCCAATCCTAGATGAGGAAAATGGCCATTAGCATATATGGGTCATGTGTCCTGACAGCCCCTGGCTTATATATACTCTTTAGCCTTATCCCAGGATCAGTCTGCAGGGTGATGTCTGGACCTCAACTCAATGTCCAGATGCTGATGCGAATGGGGCTCTCTTGACTAATTGGAACATTTGATCCATCACAGAACAAAAGCTAAGTATATCTGTTTATCCTTTATCTATTTGTATATCTTTAATGTTCTCCATAATCACTGGGATCATATAAACAACAAACACATATGTAAAAGGGGTCACTTACCAGACTCCTTTCTATGAGCGACTGGACCTGGATCACTTACCGCTACCGCCCGGTCCCTGGAACTTTTGTTAGCTTTTATTCCAGGAACCACCTCCTTCAGGTGGGTAGGTGACTGAGCAAGAGGGAGAGAAATAATGGAGGGAGAGAAATAATGGAGGGAGAGAAATAAACTCTCCATCTCTTGATCCACACTCACAATCACGTGTCTCCATACAGCTTTGTTCGCTTGGTCACAATAACGCAAGAACACGCTAGATGTAATGGAATCACTGCCTCACTCCATTAAATGATGAAATATTGGCGCTTGAAAACTCTGTGGGCGTCTCCCAAGAGTTTATTTGCTTGCAGTTGTAAAATGAGCTGGCTGAATTTTCAAGTATAACAAAGTCTCAAAAGAAGGGTATTCCAATTTTTTCATTGTTATGGCTGAAAAAATTACTTAGGTCCGGCCACCCACTTTCGCAAGTACGATTGCGCGCAACAGATGTGTATGTACGAAACAACAAGCGCATTGAACTCCACCCTCTGGCCTGGTCCTGCTTCCCCCGACCACTTACATAATGCTAGGTGGGCGGGGGAGCATATAAATAAATGGGGCGCTGATCTGCACGTGAGAGAAGGGAGTAAAAAGGAGATTTTTAGAAATGTTTGTCAGGTTTGNGCCTTTCCTAAAATCCAGTCCAGAAAGCAGGACCACTGAAGCCTACTATACTATTCACATCCTCACCGTGCTCAAACTCAGTATGTTCACCCTGATGGATAGAGGGACCTTTACAGGGACCTTTGCTTTCATATGCGCAATGCTAATACTATATAATAAAAAGCTGCAGTATAGTATTCTTTTAAATAATAAATAAAAAAAAAACCTTTATAGATTTGAAGCCTAAATGACAAAGTCTGCATTTCAGTTCTTTAAGGATTATTAGGTTATGTATAATTTTACAACTTGTATATGGGAAATAATTATTGAAGCAGTCATTTGGATAGCGGTAAACTAGGCAATTTTAGTTGATTTTTATTTCCTGCCCATTAAGTGATTCATTAGAATATCCCTGAAGTAATACTAAAAGGTTTATAATGACATGATTATCATCCAGCATTTAGAAGTAAACACATTAATTAGCTAATGAATATTAATATGCTGTACAGAATCTTGAAAATGTAAGTGTAAATTGTTTTAAGTTAAATAATGTTGAAGTATAAAATATTGTACATTAACCACTTCAAGGTGACAGGTCCCTATTGATTGTTATGGTCGATGCTTTGATACTTTCATGGCAAATAAAATTCCATAATTTATTGCAAGATAAGATATTAAACTATAAAGTAGCACATATGTATAAATGTAACTATATCTTATTATAGTTCACAATACTGTGTTAGGTTTAGTGAAGTAGATTGCCGATGTGAACAGCCTGACAAAAAGATGACAAGGGAGCAAGGGCGAAAGAGAAGGACCTGATGAAGAGGACTCATTGAAAGAAGATGATTTGAATCCCCAGAGCCAACATGTAATATGTTAACCTCAACCATAAGCCTAACCCTAATTGTTCCTTCTAAACAGTTTAACCCTAACCTTCACCTTCTTTTTTACCATTCTCTTCCCCAGCCTAACCTTTCCCTTCTATTAACTGTTCCTTTCCCGCATTCTAATCCTACCCTTCCCTTTCTATTCACTGTTATCTCCCCCAGCCTAACTCCAACCCTTTCCCTTCTATGATCTGTCCCCACCTCACAGCCTTGCTGTAACCTTCTCCTTCTATTCACGCTAAAATTAGTCTGGTGATGCCTGTCCCATCAGGTAATGAGCAGCAGCGAAACATCCAGTTGTTGTGATGAGCAGGACTATGGAACATCAACATCAGTAACAGTCAATTTGCTAATTTCAGTGGGCCTGATACAAAATGGAAAAATGAAACGTGAAAAATGCTACATAATGCCAGATTTACTTCCATCCAGCTTTTTAGATGCCTGTGATTGACAGATTAGAGCTGTCACTCCTCCTGACAGGCTTTAATCCCAGAGCCATTACCTCTAACTGCAATGCTGGAAAAGTGACACACAAAAGTGCCACCTGCCTCTGTTTATAGACTGCACTCAGCTGTCTGAGTAATAAGTGCTGCTTAATAACAAATTGACAGCAGCTGACAGCTTAGTGTAAGAGCCATGTCAGGAACAAGAGACCTGATTCAAACTTTTTGGCGGCCGCAGCGTTCAGACGCTAGGTATGCAAGATTCAGAGCTGCGCAAAAGCCTCAAAATTTGTTTGTAGCACAACTGTCAGTCTACATATGCACATTTTAGTCTTTGTTTTGTACATATGAAGCTGGCAACTGTGCTGCACATATGCCAAATGGAAGGGTTACCACAAATCCACCATCTTGCTGTGCCAGTCTATGAATACATTGTCATTATTATACATAGTAAAAGAAAAATATATATTACTGGTGTATCAATATTTTATATTGTCTATTTTCTGAATGCCAGGCTTGTCTGTCATGGATTCTCTGTATTAAATGGCTGTATTTACTTGTCTGCACATATTTATATTAGTAACACACTTGGTATAACTGATTGTATCCCTTTCTTTTGGTGGGGGTCATACAATTCTACAGTCTTGTTGGGGTGGATAGAAAGCTCCAGATCATAAACAGAAAGGTTGCAATGACTGCAACTATCAGAATTTATCTATTGGTTTTTATCAGAGAAAATGAAAAAATAAAATAATTTTATAGCCAATGTAAAGAATTTATTACATGTTTTAAATGGGTACATTAAAATTATTAATGGTCAGCATTTACTATGATTTTTGCTTGGACCCTGTTCTAAAACCACATCTGTGATTTGTAAAAATGCCCATTTTTAGATAAAGTCTCAATTTAATCCCACTTTAAAATTTTCATGTATAACACTATTAGTTGTGAAGAAGCATGAAACAAATGTAATCTTGAAGTATGCTAATCTGGACATTGTCAAGGAGCTGCTCGAGTGAAAACTACCAACTTTTTATATGGAAAGACAGTAATGAAGAGCTTTCAGTCACCCCATGGTGATATGATATTTCCCTGTAGCTGTACGCTATGCACAAATGAATCTATCACTAGGAAGTGGTCTTATGCTTTTTGCAAGGTCTCTGCTCCATGGAAAGAAAAATGTAGTTCACTATTTTTTGGATAATAAGGTTTCATTACTAAGAAATGTGCTCTCTGGGAAATTAAGTGCTTGTCATTTTGATACTGGTGCTGACTCAGAATAATGGTTTGATCGCGCATAATGCTTGTCAGACTCAATGACTTCAGCTGCTTAGCAACACTGACATCAATAGCCACAGACAAAAATGTTGATGTTCTACAGTATTTATTTCAATAACTTTGCTAAACACAAAGCATCTCAGTGTACGCAATAACATATTTTCTTTATTACTGTGTATCTATTTGGTTGAAACCAAGTTTTAATTATTTAAATCTCATGTGTTTAATGTCAACAACCATTTTAAGAGTCACCTTTAAAATGTTCACAAATGTTTCAGTCATTTGTATACTTTATTTGTTTTCTTTTCATGTTGCTGTAAGTAAGTAAAGCATAAGAAAACCAGTTGCAAAACCTGGGTTATAGGTAAAAATGCAATATTTAATTGTTTAATTAAAGACTAGGATTTAAGACTCTATGGGGACTATTTAACATCCAATTGAATTTGGGCTTAAGATTAAAATGGAGGCACAGCTTCCATGCGTGTGTGTGTGTGATGACCCCCATGCCTGGCTATTGTGAGGGGATCCTGATCACACAACTGTACTGTATACTCTCCAAATGCAGTTGGTGTATAAGTGCTCTTCCAATACCACTGCATACAGGGGGTGGTCGCTAAGCAATCAACCCCAGGCCATGGCTTGGCCTCCGGCTTTCCAACTGGTGACTGACTCTGGTAGGTTGACAGTCCTCCTCCTTCCACAACATAACTGTAAAGGACCTGGGTACCCCTCTCAGATACGCATGTACTCGGAAGCTGGTCAGCACCCATCCTGTGACATTCTGTCACCTCTTGTGACATTCTTTCCGGATATCATCAATGGGCGGCTGTTAGGGCAGAAGATCGAGACAGGAGCAGTTCATATCTGCTGCGGTCGTCTGCTGAATCCCTGTATGACAGTACAGCCAGGAACTCTATCCTCATTGGTGGTCAGGGATCACCAGCCCTGGCTGTCTATCAGCCAGGACACCGCCCCTCCTCCTCCTGCTTGGGGCGCGGCTTATTGTTTACCCGGACTGTCTCCATGGCAGCCGAGGAAGAGCCTATCAGGGGAAGGAGGGCTGGCCCAGCTGCAGCCAGCTGATTGGCTTGCCCTCTAATAAATAGACCGACTTGCATTCCTCACTTGCTGGTTATAGTGTCCTGCTGCCATTGCCTGTTGCTTTGTCCTGTGGTTCGCTCCTTGTGCTCTGCTATTTGTAGCTCTCTCCCTCTCCAGCCCTGCTCTCTAGCTCTCTCCCTCTCTTCCTCTCTCCCTCTCTCTCTCTCACCGGCCCCGCAGGTCTCCTGCTTTGTCTGTGCACCTGTACCATCTGTGCTGTATTTTCCCCTCCTGGCTAGTGGGCTTTTCATCCTTCACTAGTCAGCTGCGTGGTGTTGCTCCTCCCTCTGGGAGGGATTCCCCTTCAGGGAATTTCCTCTTAGTGTGGGTTGTGGCCATGCAAGTCCATCCCCACCAAGGGATGATGAGCTGGAGCTGTCATCCTTTTCTATAGGTGAACTCTTGTCCACGCCGCTGAAGCGGGCACAAGCAAACACCTCTAGCTCCTCTGGCTATGGGTCCCTCCACAGTGAGGTCATTCACACTTCGGTAAAAAGTATTCATATCCGGATTCTGTATTGTGGATGCAGACTTGGACTATTAGTTACTGCTTATATGATCTGCTGCTAGCATACTGACATTTAACTGTACTGACACTTTATGCACTTGTTTTTGGATTTTAATCCTGATGACTGCACTGGCATTTAATGTATTTAGCGTTTTATGGGGCTTTGATGAAGTGGACTTGAAGCTTTATGATGAAAGCCAATAAAGAACATATTTCAGTATTCAGTATTCAATATTATTTCTCTTTATACTAATCACTTTACTAATCACTTTACTAATTACTAATCAAAAATGGTAATTCCCCTCCAAAACATGATATACTGTTTATATTTTGTAATTTCTCCTTCCTTGCCTTCCAGGTGATTGTGTTTATTAGATTGGTGAGTGTTTCTGTGAGTGTTTGCCTTGTTTTGTTTTCACTGTCTGTTGGGTATTTTGTCTACTGCAGTCACCTGGTTTTCTGATCCTTTGCTGTGGTGTTGCTTACCTCTCCTAAGATATATTTTCCGGGGGCTGTGACTTGCCAGTACTCTGCAGTGCAGCCTGTTCAAACATTTAGGGGCTCCATTGCACACCAGACTCTGGTTAGATCCCATAGTGCTTATCATTACATTATAACACTACAAAAGCAATCAATGCTCCCAGTGCGCAGATGTTTCATTTTACAAGGGTGGTTTAGCTGCATATAGTGTTAGTTAAGTCCCAGGATACAATTACCAAGTTACAAATCAGACAGGTCCCCCCAACCTACATATGTGAAAGTGTCTCTCCTTGACTGTTTCTCTAGCCAACAATTAAGAACAGTTGCTTGTTATTTCAATTGCAACCCAATGTCCCTGGGAATGGACAACAAAGAGTTGGACCCATCTCTCTTCTTCAGCGGGATACTTAGACATGGGCCTTCAGTCTCCCCAATGTTCTTCAATATTGACATTTTTTTAAATTCTTCTTGGCCCAGTGTCCACTGCTGAATCAACATCCAATCCATAATCCAGGGTCGGCGATTCTGAAGGATTTGCCACTGAGTTTTGCTGCTGTGCTACAGACTGCAAGTGGAATGACCCTGCTCTTCACATTCAGTTCAGGGTTGGTCTGTATAAATCAATTGTGTTGATCCAATATCCAACCCCTGAGACTTTGGAGAACATGATGTGACTTACCATCAAGGTGGACCATCATTTTTGGGAATGATGAGTTGAGAGATTGTCCTCTGCAAAGCCCCCAGTGGTATCTGTACCTGTACGTTTATGGAATAAATAGATAACCCTATACATTTATGTTCCTAATGCTAAACTAGTGTAATATTGAGCCTGATGCTGTAGCCAAGATATAAAGAGGCATGAGGCTTGACCATGCTACAACAAAGGCAGAAACAATAAGTGGTGGCTGTTAAGAGTAAATTTTAATGTCAGATTTTTCGTAAATAATGGATTTCTTAGAATTTCTCCTGGACTTCCTGTTTCTACAAATGTAGAGAAGAGATCATTTGGCAATCTTGGAGGACTGATCAACAAAGTGTCAAGGTCAAGCTAAATAATCAAATAAATATAGTCACAAATTCCTTCCCCCACCTCTGGACCTACAGCATTACTACAGACATAATCTATTTTACTTTAAAACCTGACATGACTGAACTGCACAAACCTGTCAAAAATGGAATGGAACATGTTTCCAAGTGAGTGAATTCGAGATGTATAGAAATTTTGACCTCCTGGTTCCTTTTTTAATTCCCATGAATTTTGTCCAGAATTGCAATATATGGTGGCAAAAATAATAGATTTTCTGTAAATGTGTGTCCAGAACACTTTATCAAATGCTTTCAAACATCCAAGCTCCTCAGTTGTGCTGCCTCAATGGTGGCTATTGCAGTACAAACTCCTTTCACATTGAATCAATTGGAAATAGAACCCAATTGGTAAAAAGTACAATGTGGTATAGATTACAATGCCTTTTTTATTTTAGACAGGGTTTAAAAAATCCTGAGTAAAATTATTCAGATTTGAATTTAAGTTTGTGGCTAGTATTAAATGAGTGATAAGATATTTAATTCTTATGTAAATAGGGAAGTCTTCTGGAAGATGGAAGTCAANAAGAATAATGTTATTCATTAAAAACTGATAGTATTCCCCATTAAGACCATCAGACCCTTGTACACTAAGTCCTCATTCAGTTGAGCATTTGCCAAGGTGTCTCATATGTAAGGTGTTTCTAAACAATTACCAAAGCTCCTTAGAAGAATCACAGATATATACATCAAAGAAATGTGATAGCCTCATTCAGTTTGATATATGTACCCTTATACACTTTTCATTTGCTAGCAAAAACAGCACTGGCTCCTTCAAATGTTCTATATCAGTGGTTACCAAACTTTCGAGTTCGAGGCACCCTTAGGGTCTCCATAATTTTTTAAGGCACNCCTAACACAAAAAAATTTCCCATTTTTTAAGTTTATGAGTAAAATAGTGTAATTACTATTTAGGTAGACAGAGATACTTCAGATTGACATGAAATCTTGTGCAGCTCCTATACAAGAAGTAAAATTGTGCTTCTAAGAAACACTTGCAACGTGCCACCATGTCAGAAAAAACATTTCGTGGCACCCCAGTGAGACCAGAGTGGCACCCCAGGGAGCCTAGGCACACAGTTTGGGAACCATTGTTCTATATTATCATCAGTGTGTTCCATCCATCTACCAAAGAACAAAATAAATTCTCTGACTGAGCTAGATGTGAGGGAAATCGCCAGGATTAATGTTGGGTACACACTTACCATGTTGCAAACAATCAGCTGGTCTCAAAGTTCTCTGCTAACAATCTCCAGCTGTATCATCTCCATCTATACACATCCTTTTGGATTGTCTGCAAACTATTAGAGAAATCTTTGCTGCAGTAACATGCTACTATTACATATATGTCCAAACAGTGGCTCTATACTGAATTATCAGTAGGAATCGTTAGTCTGAAGATCGTGGTGGAGATTTACTAAAGGGCGAGAATGAACTGCATTTATTATTGTTTTCAGTTTCTCACTGTTTTAGATTTCGCAATGATCTCGCTCATTTAATCTTGCTCGGTCGAGATTTCCCATGACTCACAGTTTATAGTATTCACTATCCATCGTGAATGAATCCTGGCCAAATATTGCATGCAAGATTTCAAAATCTTGTTTTTTTATATGCCAATTGACCCATCTTGCTAGCCATCAATCAACTCCTCATTAATATCCTTATATAAATGGTAATTCACGTGTGCGCCTGTGGCATGTTTTAGTGTTGATGATGGAAGGCTTTATAGCACTTAATTTTTTGGGTTTCCAAGCACCTCAGCCACTTATCTTAATTGTTAAGTGCTTTGTGTAAAATAATGGGCAAACATGTTTGTTTTCCCTGCCAGGTTGCATCCTGGCGGGAACTGAAACTGGCATTCTATGAACTCTCAGGGTTTCCATCTGTCCTGAGAGCCATAGATTTAACTCATATTGCACTGAGACCACCTAGAGGGAGGGCATTTGTCTATACCAACCAACATCATTATGACTCTCTCAATGTTCAGTTTGTCTGTGATGCTAAGCAAAGAATAATGAGTGTTTATGCCAGCTTTCCCGGCTCATGTCATGATGCCTATATCCTTGAGCAGTCAGTCCTCTATCACCAATATGAAGCCGGTGAAATGTCAGAGGGCTGGCTTTTAGGTATGCAAATGTTCTTTTGGTAAGTTTTGTATTACTTATGTCATTGTTTATTTGATTTTGTTTTTTTTTCTTTTTTTTTAAGATGACTCTTGATATGGGTGTCGCTCCTGGCTAATGCGTAATAGAATGTGCATTTGACCTGTTGAAATGTCGGCCCTATTTTTACTCTTTTTTACCATTTACATAAGGAAAATCTGTAGCTTGGTCCAGCATTGCCACGAGTGTGGCCACCTCTGGTGTGCGGGCCATGGCGGGCAGGCGAACTGGAAGGGCTACTACCCGTGGCTGGTATTGTATCTGTCGAAGTTAACATTTGTGTGAGCTGTTGTGGGTGATTGAAATGTAAAAGTTCACATTAACATTGCAACTTAGCATTTACTTGTCATGTGCGCATGTCTGCAGTCTGCATTTGCATGCCCTGAATGAGTTGCTCCCCAACATTTGCAACACGATGTAAACCAAGTGATAGTACCATGGTTAAATGCTTGATGTCATGATGAATCTGCTTGTTATGTGCTCTCTGGTGATGCATAAATTGCCACTGGAGGTCGGTTTAGAAGCTGTGGATACTGAAGATGTAGTGGCTGCAGGCTGAGAAGTTAATTGTAGCATGGGCACAACAGTTGATGTGCTTGCTATGTTCTCCACATCTGTATCTGGTGCTACAAAATGGAGTGTAAACATTCTTCACCATCATCTTCTTTTTAGAGTTTCAAGTATGGTTAGGAAACAGAGGGGTTAAAAAAAATCAATACATAATAGTATGCAATGTGTTGTAAGATAATATATGCATGGAGCTGTTGTTAAAAAACAAAAACCCCACATTTTTAACTCTGAACATTGCATGTCCCACATAGCAAGCAATGTGACTTAGTCTGCCGTTTTCAAGTCTGTTATGTGCAAGTCTGTTGTGATAATGAAAAATCATTTACGTTTATTTGTTTACAAACACTAAAAAACACATAATGTAAAATATCAAAAACAAAGCACATTTAATACACGTTACCTCCCTCCTTTGGCTTATCTGTTTGTCTGTTGGGTACACCCTCCAGAGCTTCAGGGTAGAGTAGACTGAGCTACTGCTATGGAGACAAGTGGCCTATCCCCTGTTTTCCTTGCTTCACGCTTCTCCTCAGCAATTTTTTTTCAGTCTCCGCTTTATGGCAGTGAAACGTTTTTCGGCAGTTTGAGTCATCCCTTATCCACATCCCTACTGCATTAACGGCCGAAACAATTTGTGACCACAGCAATCTCTTCCTGGCATGGCTTGATTTGTGTGATTATGCACCAAGAAGCTCTGCATGCCGTGGTATCATCATTTCAGACAGGGCACAATCAAACACTCACACACACAGGCACACACACACTCAATCAGACAAAAAGACGTTTAAACACTAAAACTAAAATAAACACTATTCTATTTCTAAATATTTACACACACTCACACACCTTTCACACTCTCACTTTACCAATACCTCCTCTCCCTCACGCTCGCCAACTACACACACTACTCCAAGAAGTGGCGTGTTTTTATAGTCTCACACTCATTCAGGAAATTGCTGCTACTTGAAGGTGTGTTTCCAGTCAAAAAAAGGAAGAGATGCAAATGCGACAGAGCGAGAAATTAAACTGGCCCATGCGAGTTTGAAAACTCGCATAAAAACACGCACATAAACTCGGTCAACATCTCACTACAACACAACTGCAGGATAACGACGACCAAAAAACTTGACTGTTAGTGAATATTATAACTCGCACACAAAACATGCACAGAACTCGGTGATAAAAACTCTATACAAAATTCTTCCTTTAGTATATTTCCCCAATGTGTCAGTCTACTGAAGTTGTCTGAAACGATACTGCAAAAGGTTTTATGAACCTGTAAGTTAAAAGTAGGAGTAGGAAACTCTCCAGAGTCTGATGTTTTGTGGTGCAAAGACTGGAACAGTAATGCTCTTATAATGGTAACTGAGCTGCAGATGATCTGAACTGGAGGGTTAAGGTGATGGTAACTGAGCAGCTAATGATTGGACTGGAATACTCTGGTAATGGCAACTGAGCAGCGTTTTGTGTAACACTGTGGCGTCTGAGCAGCTAGGCTACTGGAACAGGAATGATACGGCAATGGTAACTGAGCAGCGAATGACTGGAACAGAAGGACTAGGGTAAAAGTAAACTGAGTTTTTCATCAATACAAGTTGTTTATTAAATGTTTATGAATGTTCATGAATTTTCAATCAATCAATCTGTACACTAAGGCTATATTAAAGAACATTTGCTAGTTATAGCAATCTGTATTTTAACAAAGTTCAGAAAGTAGCATAAAGCAACACTTCTGGTTACAAATTCTTTCAAAAGTATGAAGTTGAGTATGTAGACTCCCAATATCAAAATCTTAAACGAATAAGCCTGGTGTCTCTCTATGACACATATGGCAATCATTGTTCATTCACCAGTTCAATTAAAACTATTATCCATTCATCCCCATTTTCGCTTCTTCCCATGTTGTGCAGAAGTTCATGGGGGAAAACACTGATTTTGCTCCCCCTCCACAAAATCATCTGGGTGGGGCAACTGCCCCCTATGCCACCCCCTTTCCTGGTTCCTACACCCCTGCTTGTAAGTGTCACATTTTGTAACATACCTTCCAGTGTCCTGCTGTCCAACTTGCCCTGCACTTTGTCCCGATAAGATGACAAGACTATCTTTTTGTATTTCTTTATTTTATTTTGCCATAAACAGACCAAATGGTTGGTGGTATGTTGGTATATGCTTAAGTTTTTCCACAAGATTAAATCATGGGAATCATTTAGTACAGATAGTTGTGCAGTTTCCAAGCCACAAAACAATGCATATTAATTATGTTAATGGACATTGGAATGCCAATGTAAAAAAATCTATTTTTAAAAAATTCACAATCGTTATAGATACATACTGAACTTATCAATATTACTATTATTATTAGGTTTAACCGAGTTACAATATAAAGTACAACTACATTTTATTATTTCAGTTATAAAAGATTATGTGCTATAAATGTGTACTATATTGTGTTCTCCCATGTGGTGATGGTAACTGCAGATAACTTTTCTTTAATATTGGTAAAATATAGTAATTATAAAAATGTAAGTTAACTTTGAAAATATGTGCCCTATGGCGAAAAGAATTGGAAGGAAATCACACAGCAATCAAATTAATGTATATTAAGAGACTTCAGCTCTCATATGAAGAGTAATTAATTAAATTAATGAGACTTCTGCTCATTTATGTGAATCCGTACCAATTAAGTTCCATCTACTAGCAGTAAAATGAATCCTTGATAAAGATTATATGCAGAGTCTTGAATAGTATTCAGTAAGAATATTCCTTGGTTTAATTAGGGTATGTTTTAATTTTCAGTGACAAGCACTCTGGTATATTTGGCATCTGATTAAATATTTTTACTGCTGATAGAACATAATTTTATTCATGTTCTTTATGATAAAACAACAGCAGTGTTAAACAGAGTAACATTGTTGGTACAATATTGGACTGGATCCAGAAATGTTTCTGCTTTTTAAATGAGGTGTAAATGTCCACGTTTCGCTACTGTGCTGAATGCACTTCAACAAACAAGTCTTGTGATATCAGACCTCTTCTTATGTATACATCCAGGCCCATTATGTGAAGTTTGAGTCATGCACTGAACAAGATGAGCAGGGAAAGTAAGCCCTGTAATGAGTGGTTGTTATGCCGCAGCGCCCAGTATATAATAATAATATTAAAAAGAGCAAAAATACTAGTAGATGTATCCTCTGTTTCTTCATGTAAGTATATGGTATAATACCAACATTTTATATTTTTTATGTAAATTTTGAAACTGTAACAAATATGAATGCAACACAATGCTGCGCATTAACAGAAAAGTTTTGTTTCCCATAATAGCAATACGTAAGCAGTAAAGTAAGGTTTCCTTTATACAAATAATATTCCACCTTCAAAATAAATGAGTAGAATACTGTGCGTTTAAATATGAACTATAGACTATGAACTATGAATTATAGGAATCTTTACAAACAGATTTACTTTTCCATCAAAAATATTCACACCCCTTTACCATTTTAATCACTATTGATGCCTATAACCATATGTGTTGGAACAGGGAAGGGGGCAAGGGAGGCAGTGCTCACCTGCCCAAATTTGAAGGGGATTCCCTCCACGCTCCCGCTCCAGAGTGCATAAGGGCCGGTGGGGCACTGGGCGCGCTTTGGCTGTCTAACATGGTGATCCGGACTTGCCTGGAAAGCTGCCTTCATGTGTGCAGTAAACGCTGTAGTAGTGAAGTAGCTGCCGTTAAATTTGGTAACTAGTCCAAGTCAAACAAGTAATACTTGGATTCTGTAATACCAGGAGCACACTCCCAAGAAGCACTGTGCAACGTAATGACGCCATGCCATCACACGCACAGTGTGGGACACTGACCCTCTGTATCCCGCAATTAGTATCACTGCCATGGTTGTTACTGGTATGGTATGTACATGTATATTGTGATGCTCTCACGATTGGGGGGGGTCCTTTCTGGGGTAACAAGGCCCCTCTTTCACACTGAGGGTAGAAAACAGCTAGTAGTCTCCAGTCCAGGAATTAAATGCAATTAGTCGTTGCTAGTTTTATTTGCTAATCACAAACAACTAAAATAAAATCATAGCCCGTATGGGCACGAACTATCACAGGTTTGCCTCTCTAACACAGAGGCCAGGCCTACTGCCAGGACCACACACAAAGTTCTTACTTACACACACAGGTGCCTGTCAGCACAGAACGTGTCTCTCAGGCTTTTTGCCTGTTCCCAGTGAGACCCTGAACATACAACTCACACACCTAATCAAGGCGAGGAAGGAAAACACGCGATTTTTAGTTTGCGGTATTGAGCCGCGTATAAAAAAATGCGAGATTTCCCTACCGTAATAGACGCAGAAAAGCACACGACCGGCTTTTTCAGCTCTAAAACTGGGATTGAATCGGCCCCTTAATCAGGTGCAGACCTGATTAGGCCTGCATAGGTCCCAAGATCAGGGCTGGCCTTGCACAGGCCAGGGCAAGCTGAAAAAAAACACCCTCTGCCATGGTTTCTATTACACATCTATTGCAGTAGTTAACATGTGTTATTTATATAGTGAGGTCAATTAGCAATCAGGGTATGGTTAGGCAAAAGGGTCAAATCGCATCCCTTTTGCCTTGAATAGCATGACCGCGATTTGCAGCAAAATCGACCGCGATTTATGGACGATTTTAGAAATCGACCTTTAGTAAATCTTACATGTGTATGCACATAATTGTATAAATCGACGTTTCGATTTGGGGATCGCGATTCAAATTTGCGCATTACACAGTCGAATTTAAGCCAAACCAAGCCTTTGTAAATGCCAAAAAATAAATAAAACAACAAAATTGAATACAAAAAGTGATTTCACAAATTCAACCTTTAGTAAATACCCCCCTGAATGTCTGTGCTTTAAATTGACTATGGGGGAAGGGCCACTTGAAAACTCAGCCTTGCTCCTCTGTCAGAAACACTAATTCTCCTAAATCTAGATAATTTAATATGTGCTCTGAAAGGTCACCACAAAGTAAAAAGGCTGAAATGCACATAACTTATGAAAGTCCAGATCTGACCCATAGATATTAATTTCATCTTGTACGTGTATTGTGTATATGCTATCTCTGAGCACAAGCTAAATGTAAATGTAATATGCCCTAGTTTCATAGTTAGATAGTTTTGACTTTCTTTTATTATCCATCCACAGCTCAATTATTATTATAGAGCTCAGCATTTTTATTATGGTTTTCTCACATTTACCATTGTCACTCTATCTGCAATAAAATAGCTTGTTAGCCTGGGTTTAAATAAAAGTGGAATGTAACAGAATGTGACGTTAACAGATGACACATTCCAGACAGAAATAAAAATGTTGCCTAATTTATAAGCTGTAATAGGAGAGTGATTCTCTATGCAAAGAGAAAAAAGCAAAGCTGTTGTGAATTATTGTTGTAGGTATGTTAAGAACTAAATTTTAGCAGTTTTCAAAACACTAGATTTACTAATTCACAAGATTTACTGGTGATCGTTCTGTCACTAATTCAGTATTTTGAGCACCATGTACAGATGTGACACTTTATAATATTTATAAAATACCGCCATGTCACGGTAAGAATGGCTGGCCCTCCCACATGTAGATTTAGGGAAATGAGGCAAAAAGGCTGCAATAATGCTTTGCAGCCAGTAGGTGGCGCTTCCAACAGCGCAGTTACATACAGTTTGTGGAACACAGCATTGGAACTACTGACAGCATGGCTTTCAAGGTAAACTCAGTGCCATAGCAGTATTTTAGAAACATCATAAAATGTCACATTTGGTCGGTGGCAACAAATGTAAACACAATAGTGTAAATATTGGCAATGGATACATGTCTTCTAAGAATCAATGAGACCCCAAAGCCATCATCATTGCTTTGTAGACGATGCAGATTAAACATTACTATATATATACTGTATATACTCGAGTATAAGCCTAGTTTTTCCGGACATTTTTTGTGATGAAAGTGCACCCCTCGGCTTATACTTGAGTCATTGTCCTGGATGATGTCAATAAGTTATCCCAGTTTTTTTTAGGTGAAATTGGGCGCCTCAGCTTATATTTGGGTCGAGTTATACTTAAGTTTATACAGTATATGGTCTGGGTAAGCAACTACACAATGTCTACCGCTCAATCTAAATCAAATCTCATATGTTTAGAATTTTATACGTGTCATCCATCATAAAACATTAACAGCAATGGGATGTCAATGACCTTATCTGCCATTGCTAAAATATATGACATTACCTGTCATGCAGTTTGTCAGGCAACTCAACAACAGCAGTTGGACAATGAGATATAAGCACAGAGAAAGTGTACTGCGGTAACACACACACAAACATAAATATTTCTAATAATTGCATTGCACTGAGATGTAATACACTAAGTGATCTCTGAGATTGGATCACACCATAGTTGAAAGTCTCAAACTTCTAGGGGCTGATCCAGAGTTGCACTTGTGAGGGGTGCATAAGAATTTTCATTTTATTGCACGCCGAATTAACACTTTTATTTTGCACTCAGAACTTACAAACTGCATAGTTTTATATTTAATTTGTAAATTAGAACTGAGCTAGGAAACTTCACCTCTCAACTCTTATTCTGTTTTCAGAGTTTATACTTGCCTCCCCTGCATTTCAGTGTTTGGTTTATCACAGGCATACCAGAATTTTCTTTCTACCCCTGAAAAAGCTGAGGCGAAACGCGCGTTGGGATGGGGTTCCCTGTGCACAGGGGCTCCCCAAAACTACTATAGATGCCTGACTACGATGTATCGGGAATCCCACACCAAGCTGGGCACGGATCATCTTATACTCCACAGCTCAAGCACATGGTGAGATCAGAAAGCATGAAGCAACATCAATCTGCAGAAAAGTAAGCATTATGGCAATCAGTATATGGAGACTTGTGTGGAGTTCTTGTGGAAGGATTAAGCCTTAATACCAAAATAATTATATATGCATATATAAATCTGGGACTGTTTTGTTCTTAAAGAATGGATGGCTATCATAATATCATTATTTAACAATCCAAATATTGGAATTATTAGGCAAAGAAGAATTTTGCAAAGAATCTTGGGACATTAAAAGTGGACAATTGGAGATCATCTTTATATTCTTTCCACATAACAAGCTCTTGACTATTAGATGTGTCACAAGATGAAGCAGTTTTGGGTTGAGAAATTAATATATTTCTGATTTTGGTATTAAGATTGTTGTGAAGATTATCTCTTGATCCGAGTGTGGGTTTGTTGTGAAAAAACTTTTATTAGTGATATCTAGATCTATCATTTCATGACTTGTAGAGGGAATGAGAGTTTTCCCACTATGTAGTTAGGATTTATATATTTTCAATATTTTCGCCGTATGGGATTATTGTTTTTATTAGATGAATGATAATGAATGGGATATGAATGATTTTTGTATGGTTTTTTAAGATACTTAATAAAGATATTGTTTATTATATAAAGATGTTTTGATATTATATAAGATTTTTGATAAGATGTGCATCTCCTAAAAAGATGTTCTTTTGAATGGGCTCTTGTCNTTGAGCCTGCATTCTTGTTGGATTATAGTGTTTGGTTTTGTCCAGGTCTGCCCTAACAGCTGTTTTGCCCTTACTCCCAAACTCTGGTTCTGCCTTCTAGTCCCTAGTGTCTTTCAACTGGAATCATTGGTGGCAATCTGCAACAATCACATGCAGGTCTATGAGTACGCGCAAGAGGGGTAGAGAGAAAAAAGAGTTCACTCACCTCTCCCTACCGTAACTCATACGAGCCTTCAGGACATGTAAGTGTCCCGATGACTACCTACTAACTAACAACACTAAAAGAAGAGTAGGTTGCATAGATTACATACAGATGGTGCTACCTGGGTTATACAGAAATACAGTAAACACAACACAGGGTTTCAGTCACCCTGATCAGAACCCACCTTATGAATGCACACAATCCAAACTGGATTGTGACTTTAATGCCCCTCATTATGCAAGAACCTGCGTAAATGAAGGCCAGTACACAAGTCTAGATCTGGTCCATTGTTATTAAACTACCAATATTCTATTTGACAGTTTTAGAACTTAGATTTACAGTAAGTTATATAACTAATGTGCTATAAAACTATAAATATAATTAATGTGATAGAAAACTAGACGAAGAAAAATCAAGAGACATTCATGGTTGTTGCAAGAAAATTGATATAATTGTAGTTACTTTAACCAGATGAATTAACTTAAATCAGTAGAACATTGTAAGAAAATAAAATAATATAGCATTAAACCATTGCCTTGGCACAAATATGTATAAATTAGTAAACAAAAAAAATCAACCTGACCAAAACCAAATTGTATTAAATAAGCCCAGGCAAGAAAATACATTTGTCCTTGTGCGTCATTTCATCTAAAATTATGCCCGGGTTACAGAAAAGAACATTGCCGTAATTGAAAATATTGCTTGTACATATTTATTGAAGCATTTTTTTTATTAGGTGTCTAACAAAACAACTTTTCTATGAAAACTATATTAAAGAAAATGTGTAGCATTCATTTATGAATCAGATGAATGTATAGAGGGTTTTATGTTGTAAATGTAACATGCACATTATTGCTATAATGAGTGTCTCTACATTTTATTCTCTAGTTTTAGTGAAATTGGGAATCA
This sequence comes from Platyplectrum ornatum, assembly GCA_016617825.1. Taxonomy (NCBI): domain Eukaryota; kingdom Metazoa; phylum Chordata; class Amphibia; order Anura; family Limnodynastidae; genus Platyplectrum; species Platyplectrum ornatum. The sequence continues at coordinate 36,043 of JABWIB010004297.1, forward strand.
ACATGTTTAGAACATAGTAACACAAAATAGATATAAACCTGACTTTAGCCCATAAAGAAAAACATATTCTTGTACACTAGCTAAGTACTGTGGAAAATGGTACTGTTACATTACCTGCAGTGTAATGTACAGAGCAGAAAGGAACACAGTGGGCCAGATTCAGATCACTCATGACTTAAGCTGGCCATACACTATGCAATAAATCGGTCAAATCGAACAATTTTTCAAAAATGGTCCTTGCGCATGCGCTGTACAGTCCCAGTAAGTAAGTAAGTTCCAGAATAGACTTACTCTGCATGCGCCAGGACCAGACTGACTTTTTAAAACTTTCTCTTGGTCAGTGGTGTTCCTTGTTCATATGAGGAACACTATTGACATTTTGTAAACATTTCTTTTTCCGGGAGGTGCCAGGTACAGTATCCCTAGCGGTCTCCCCACACTAATGGAATGGGAAGGTGAATCAGTTCCTTAACGCCATGTTTAGATGGCAATGTTTTAATAAATATTGCACGCTTCATTTTGAAGCAATGAGTGCAGAAAACTGCCCTTATTGCTTCAAAACTGCCCTTATTGCATCAAAACTGGCCTTATTGCTTCAAAACTGGCCTTATTGCTTCAAAATTAAGGGCTTTGTAAAGTTAGTCCATAGAGAGGATAACCGCAGAGAGACAAAACCATGGCAAAACCATGATGAATTGCCCGATAGTTAGATTTCATTAGTTGCATACAGTATTAGAGTTGAGAGATGATGTTTCCTAGCCCAAGTCCAATAACAGTGTAACAGTAACACTGGTTTTGCCCACTCGTTCATAAGTTGTGAGTCATTAGTAAGTCAATAGTGAGTAAAGTCAGGATCTGGTCCATAGACAGGACAATAGAAGGCACAGGGAACTAGTGAATTATATTTTTTCTAGATTTCTTTTTTGACAACTAAAATTATGTATTGGGATATAATATACAAAATATAGTATATAATACTGCTTACTACATATAATGACCTATGGTCTTTATCTACTGGGAAAGAGAATAACAACTAGATAAGGGCTGATCCAGAGTCATTAGCAAAAAATAGCATGTTCTGGGTTATATATAACCATGCGCAAATAATGGTATGTCCTGATGTTCATGTGTCTATGGCTTAGATTCATACCTCCCAACATTTGTTTGGGGTTATGTAGATATATACTAAACTGCAGGAAAGGAAAAAGAAATCTGATTCTCTCACTTTTCTATTACATACTAGATAGTGTCAGCTGGAATCTGGTTGCTATGAGTAACATTTCCACATTTCCATTCCAGTAGTTTAGAGAATCTGGACCCATGTCCAAGTTTTACAATATATTATGTACTACTACTGTAAAATACTAATATCTGACTTCTCTTGCTTGTTAAGGTATAGTTAGACAGAAATGTAATGTGATAACATCAGCATTTCAGATTGAAAAAACATGTATCATCAAAGATTTTCCTTCGTTCTCAACAAGCATAATTTGGTGCCAAATTATTTAAAGAAATGCTGCATTTGGGAATCTAAGTAATTAATTGGTCTGGGAAATCACTACTCTAAATTGAGATGTAATGTATAAACTCGTGTATTAATTTACAGCAAATTACATCATTTCATTTTCTAAATTTGCTAATGATTGCAGTAAAATATGACTGCAATCACCTTTCAGAATGTATTTCACAAGATTAAAAAACCCCTAAGATTTACATGTGAACAGACTTGTACTTTTGATATTAAAACACACAATAATAGTTTTTTTTTATAAAATACCAATGAACACATAAACAAGACCATATACAGAAAGTTATAGAGGGAATACAAAAACAACTTAAAAGTTTATTCTCTTTATTGACTATTATCATTTTGGCTAAAAAAATATATGAAAACTGTATCTGGATGTAGTAAATTAGACTAATCTCTCAATATTACTATTATTATCTATACTTTGAAATGCTACACAGTACAATGCTATTCTGTTATATACATCCCCACACAATATCCATGCCCACAGTGTCATTTTAGCACATACATACACCTTACAGATTTCCATATTCAGAGTGCAATTCCAGTATATTTTATATTTCCTCTTAGACAATGGCATCAGGAAGATTTTATTTTTGGTAAGGCTAGACCCTTCTACGTCTGTAGAGAAATCACATTGGTGAAAGCTTTAGATTAGTGCTGCAGAACGTATCATTGGAGTCACCACTGAAAGACAAGTCCATAACAAGCCGCNGAGCATAGACAGAGACCAAGCATCAGGGGTAGGCTGCTTATGTTATTTGCCGACGGGGTGTAAATGGTGAAGACCAATACGCTTTTAATATCAACACAGTGTCTTTATAAATGACTTAGTCCGGTCTAGTCTGTTATTGCTGAGAGCCTCCAGTTATAGTAATTGTCATCTGATTCTTAATGAAATGCAGCACCACACTAATAAACTGTATTACAGAAGTAACCTGGGACCTGATTCAGAGTTTCTATCGACCACAGTGTGCAGCCGCCAGGTAGTCCAAAATCAGAGCTGCGCAAAAAAATGTCCATAGGACATTACCTGCCTCTATGGGTCTGCGCTAAGCATGCACCATGTCCGTACATGGTGCAGGCTGCGCCTCTAATTAGCAGGTCTAAGCCTGGAACTACCCTTTTCTCATTAACATATGACAGAGTCGCAAGGGCACAGAGTCGGGCTTTGCGCCTGACTCCATGCTAATCAGAGGTAACATAGTAACATAGTAACATAGTAGTTGAGGTTGAAAAAAATCAGTCCATCAAGTTCTTCTGCGATCCTAAATTTTATAATTGAAATTGATCCAGTTTAAATATACAATAGCTCCCTCCTGAATAAGATTATAAATAACTTACCAGTCATAACCCTGGATACCCGTTACCTCTAAAAATTTGTCTAACTCCCTCTTGAATTCATCTATTGATCCTGCCATCACAACCTTCTCAGGCAATAAATTCCATATCCTCACTGCCCTTACTGTAAAGAACCCTTTCCTCTGCTGGTTGTGAAACTTTCTTTCTTCTAATCTTAGCGGGTGACCACGTGTCCTCTGTACGGTTCGATGGGTAAAGAGTTCATGTGAAAGCTCTATATACTGACCCCTAATATATTTATAGATGGTGATCATA
>JABWIB010004298.1:6298-19946 GCA_016617825.1 Platyplectrum ornatum
ACAGACAACATCCCCAGTAGCTTCAGTTATATACAGACAGCACCTATTAATGTCAACATCCTGATTTCCTTTAAGCATTTAAGGGGTTGCTGGGTGGCCTCAAAATGTCACTTGCCTATCGGAAAAAAAATGCCCCATATTCTTGCATTTGATCTGACCATCTTCATGCTTTTACTGTATATGCATTTATAAGTTGTATGGCTGATTGAATAGCTGCATTATCTAGTAAGTGTAATGACTTTGTGAACCCTATGATTTGGTCAAATTGTATATTTCTTAGAAACAGCATTTCAAGCAAGTTTATCAAATAATTGGCAGCTTAACTCTTAAATACCAAGTGCATATATGCTGTACTTGTGTATATTTATATGAAAAACAGGAATAATGCATTCAATCTCCACTGGGAAGACTTTTACTGGAAGTCTTATCCATTAACAACAGAGAACAATCATTCTTTAGGCTGAAAAGAATGACAATATCTTAGACTATAAGGTTCTATGAGGGCAGGGACTGATGAGAATTAATAATATTCCTGTACAGCACTGTGTTATTGATGGCGCTACATAAGTAGTTATTGTACAAATTATAAGCATGCATTATTATTTCTCACTTTATCATCTAAAATGGAAGTTTTCAATATTTACAAGCCTGCATCGATATCTGTGGTACTCCCACAGACCATCGTGGGATCTCGTCGCCAAGGTAAAGTTTTGTTAATGCTGTGGATTAGGTTTAGTAAGTAAATGGAGCCCATTGTTGTTTATCAACAAAGTAGAGAGGTGTAATATCCTGCAGATTGTATAAATCTTGACAGTAATTTCAAAGATGCAAGTCATTTCTGAGGAATCAAAAGTGTCTTTGTTGGAAGTACAGTCTGCAAATTGCTTCAATTCGTTAAGATGGCCATACACTATGCAATAAATTGTTCCAATCGAAAGATTTTTTTCAAGAGTGGGTAAAACCATGTTGAATTGCTGGGGATGTAAAATTAATGTCAGTGTTTGCATGCAGGGAGAATGCTTTATTTTTGCATTTTGCACACAGATACTGACCAGCGTTACTGTTACACTGTTATTAGACTTGTGCTGGAAACATCATCTCTCACCTGTAACCTGATTGCAACTAATTCAATTTAACTCCCCTGCAATTCAACATGGTTTTGCCCACTCTGGAATAAAGCCGGTCGATTGGAACAATTTATTGCATAGTGTATGGCAATTTATTGCATAGTGTATGGCCAACTTTAGTCATACCCACAGTCTATTTCTTTGCAAAGTTTTATAGCCAGGACGAGGTTTGATTTATTGTAAAATCTTTGTTGGAAGTTCTATGGGATAATATTGCATTTATTTGACCTTTAAGAGAANATATTTGTTCAAGTAAAATGTTATTCCGGGCAATTTGAAATTGCATATTTAAAGGCGTTAATTGAGTTTCCAAGTTACAAAGGATGAGATTCTCATGGCTGCAATTTTGCTTGTACTATAGGTGTAACCTTTAGAATTTCGAAATCTAGTTTAATGATCGAATAGAATAGAATTAAAAAAAAAAAATCATATTTCCCTACTATCGGAAATTAATTAATAATGTTTCTGAAAATATCTTTATACATACATACAAAGTAGTGTATATATGNATATATATAAACAATAAAGCACACTTCATTAAAAGACAACCAAAGTTTATCAAAACTTGTCAAAATTTGATTAAACCAGTGGGCGTGCGAGCTGACACACTTTACTGATATACTGATAGTGGATCAACTGGTAGATCAGTTGTAAGAATGAGTAGCTACAAAAACAGGCAAATGTACCAGAGGGGGAAGTCAATCAATTAGTCCTGCCAGTCCCACAGTTACAGATTACATTTTTTTGTTTATGGAATATAAGCAAAGTCTAATTTTATATCCTATGTACACAAAATGATAGTGATACGATTTGCACCCCTTAGAAAANTGGTTTTTCTAGTGCAGAGTTGCCCTCAGGGGCATCAGAAGATTTTACTTTGGGTAAAGCTATCCCTCCCCTCTTTGTGGTGCCCCCTCTCCTCACAGCACTCCCCCCTCCCCTTTCTTCTTCACGCTGTCCCTTCTAGAGCCTGTGACAATTACTTCAGCTACTCTGTAANATAACTGTAAACTTCTATGACTTCTTTTATATTTGTTTATATTAAAATTATGAGAGCCCCTGTTAATGTTTTAGGTTGAGCTAATTCATCTTAAATATATAAAATATAAGGTATACAAGTTGTTCCCAGCTATGTATTGTAATAAAGCCAAACATTCAATAAAACNGATTCTTTCCATTTTCAAGCCTAATGGTGTTTTAAAAGCAGGACGAAGCATTCTGGATTATACCCAGTGCTGAAGCTGTTAATGCACAGGCNTTCTTTAACAATCTGTATTAAATGATTTTTTTTTGTGCTTTCAGTATAGTATACAGCCAATAATCGATCAATCACTGTCTTCTGATGGATGATCANGAGTGTAATTAGTGTGGCAAAGTGCAGTCACATAAGCACATTTGCTCTGAAGCTTAGGAAATAATAAAATAGCATTGTATGGTCAGTGAGGGAGTATCAGGGAAAGTATTTCAGCAACATGTATACTAGGATACAGAGACATTGAATGTAATATGTGATGGCAAGCAAAATAAATATTTGGTAATTAATAAATTAATATAGAATAAACAATTATGTCAAATATTGGCCAAANTATTTTATTATTTTGTGTTNTTTTTCTTGTCAAATTACATAATTAGCGTTCATATATTTCAAATATATTATCTATTTAAATAAATAATAAGGAAAGTGTTTTGGACTTTTTATCTTCATGACAGTTGGATACATCTTGTCAAGGAATCTGCTGTATTAGGAAGAAGAAAGGCTTCAGTCTCTCAGCAGGGTGGACTAAGTCAGCTTAAAATAATGCAGCAGAAAAGATTATTCTCAAGCAGAGCATCTTTGGTTCTTGTATTGTGCCAAGTAATTAGAGCACTGGAAGTGCCACTTGACCGTAAGTATGTCTTTATATTTTCTCTTGACTGCAATATTTAAGATAGACATGAACAATTTAAATATTCTGAAATCAGTTGTTCATTACAGACTTTGTCTTGTGTGGAATCACCCACTTAAAGCAGCAAGACCATNTAGGATTGTCCCTCCCTTTAACTGAAAGCAATTGTTCCCTTTGTTCATGAAATAAGTGTATCCTGTATCTTAGGACATTTCACTTCATATGCACATACCAGGCTACACAGAAAAACATTAATATTGTTTTTGTTTGCTAAGATGTACATTTGCACCATTTGTGAAGTCAACCCAGCACAGCCTCTCTGAGATATCATTCTTTTGTAGTGTGTATGGGTTGATTTACACTGATTCTCACATTGTGCAAAAGTTTTCTACTGAAATGCACAAAAGCTCAATTAAATTTAAAGTTTGAATCGGACTCAAATTCTTTACTGGCCCCAATTTACTAAAATATTTAAAAATTGGGGATGTTGCCCATATCAGATTCAAGCTCTCAGTTTTATTGTATATACTGGAGAATAAGAGCTTGAATCTGATCTCCAATCCCGTAGATTGGTAAATTTCGNTCCTGGCCTTCATAATGTAAACAAGTGTAGAACTATGCAAGGAGAGTTGGGATAGACATACGGATTAGGGAAATTGGGCTGGAATTAGAANATCTGAACGGATCTACTACCGTATGGAAGCAGATTAGGGCAGAGAATTTATGGTAGGATTCTGGATATGTAGTCCAGTTCACTATACCTTGCGCAATTCCAGACCGCTGTTTGTATGGATCAGGTCCAGTATCTTTACATCAGTAGACTTATTGTTTTCCTTACTATGGAAAGTAATATATCTGCATCAAGGTCTATAGATTGGGACAAAAAATATTATTTTGAAAGCTAAGTTCTAGGTCTACAGTGAAAGTTCTGTTTCGTAATAATATGAACTTTTGTGTGCATGCATCTCTGCTTCTCAGTACATAAGATGCAGTTTTTATGGTTACTATACATGTTATTTCTATACGCTGGGGGATTATTTTCATTACTTTGTCATCACTATTATACTCTTAACGTCCTTCCCTTGAATACCATATTAAATTATTACCATAATAGTTTGACAAAACCTAAAATGAAATGAGTTAAAGAATTTAATTTTATGAAATAATACCCTGTTCACATTACCAGCCTTGAAAAAGCTGGCTTAAGAGCCAGGGTGTAGAGCTGTGGAAATTGTAGGGGCTGAGAAAAAAGAACCGTTCAGATTAGCCGAAAAAGCCAGCTTATTAAAAAAAAAAAAAAAAAAAGCATGGTCTGCACTGTTCACATTGAACTCTGCATTTTGCTACCAGTACACATCATCACTCAGAAAATGTGCTGTGATTGGCTGTGATTGTTTACATGAGGGGAGGGAGAGACAGGCAATGTTGTGCTGGAAACAGCTGACTGTGTGAGCCAATCAGAGATGCACAAACACAATGGGAGAGGAAAGCCAGCTATGTAGTGTTCACACTGACTGAAAAAGCTGTATAGGAGGGCCAAACACCTTATTTTAAGCAGGCTCTGAACACCAGCTTTCAGTAGCCGGATTTTTGATTTTTGTAAATGGAGCGTTCCCATTGAGTTTAGAAGCCGTTTTTTTTTCACTGCAGTCGGCTTTTTCATCAAAAAAGACAGCTAATTTGAGGTAATAGGTATTAGTTTAATTCACCTCCATTAAGTTTTCAAACTGAAAGTCTATCTATATTGTTGTATTTTCTTTGATTACATGAGAGGCTGCTGTTTTTTTCCACATCAGTCATAGCCATGATGTCCTTACAGTTACTTCTCTGGCTAATATATGGATATGTAGTATCTAACTAACTATCAATTCTCTTAATTTCTATTTATCTTTACAACTGCTGAATCTTGTGGGCAAAAAGCCAATCTTCTAGAGCAATGTAAGTTTCTATGCAGTAAGGTACACCATACAGCATGTTACATGGAAATAGTGTGCTTTGCTTTAGTTCCTAATAAATGAATTTTGTGTTTGCTGTGAAATAGTTTTCCTATTCTTGTCTTATTTGATTTCTTTATTTTGTTTTTTCGTGTGTATGTGCATGTGTGTTTATGTTTAGATTTCTAGCAAGTTATTAAACATCTATTGTATTATTTATAATGCAGTGCCACAGCCTCCAACTATAACTCACCAGTCTCCAAAGAACTATATTGTGGATCCAAGAGAGAACATTGTGATTCAGTGTAAAGCAAAAGGAAAGCCCCCACCAAGGTAATTTTTTCAGGAAGATCAATGTCAATAATATCAATATAATAGCTGCTAAAAGCTATTGACCTGACAGCTGTATCTGCATTTTTTCCTCTGAATTATGGTGCATGTAAATGTTAATATCTTCAGCACAAACCAAGCCTCACTGAACTCCATTAAATCAGAATAGATCACATCACACTAATGGGAATAGCAGTGGACATGTGCCCTACAGATAGTATGTGTTTGCAGAAATGTTATATCAGAAATGAAACTGGTAATTGAGCTAACAAGAGAGATGGAAAGAACACAANAGAGCAATGTAGATACATAGCAATAACACAGATAGTACATAGTACCTTATTAAATAATATTATGAAATATTATGTACACAGAATCTGTGTTTGCTGTAAATGCGGATCACTTAACTATTTATTAAGATCTGCCTAATGGAATCTGCTCACATAGACCCCCAATAACATCTTGTGCACCCCCAATTTTTTTTTTCTCTGACGTGGACCCNCTGCAAGTTGAAATTGACCCCTGGGGGTCTATATAGACCACTTTGGGAAACTATGGTCTATAGGGAAATAGAAGCCTACAGCATGTAGATTACTACATTCTTTGTAGGTGCTCTCATACTACAGTGGTAAAAACTGTAAGGAAGGAAGAGGATATATGTCAGTTTTAACTGCATCTACTTGGTTTGTTTTACTTGTATATATGATGCGCTTAAGCTTTCAGTGGCCTTTTTCTTAATCATTCAGCATGTTTTGGATTTCCCTCAATATACATCCTACTTTGCTTTTTCAGAGCACAACGTGATGATAACATTAGACCTAGGTGTTGCCTAGAGCAATGTAGCTAAAATATATTGTAAATTTNAGAGGTTTGACAGCAGCTGTAAGGGAATTCAGCCATTATGTAAATGAAACTATCCAGAATTCAAGATTTCTGTTATGATGTCTGCATTATGCAAACTGATACACCTAAAGGGCAGTGTATGTACAGCTGGTCAGTCTTCAAAACTACATCCGTACTGTCCATAGTCAGAATATATAATTTTTTTTAACAAGGGTAGAGACTTATTCATAACAATTATCAAGGATGCATGTGCTAAAACCNTAAAGTGTAGTAAATATAGTTATCACTTACAAGTTTATTGGTATAAAATTTTTGTGTTTTTAGCTTTTCATGGACTCGTAATGGCACCCATTTTGACATAGATAAAGATCCACTGGTGACTATGAGACCCAACTCAGGAACACTTGAAATAAATATTATGAATGGTGGTAAAGCTGAATCTTATGAAGGAGAATACCAATGCTCAGCCAAAAATGACCGTGGAACGGCAGTATCAAATAATATTGTTGTCCGGCAATCCAGTAAGTTATGAAAAATACAAATAATAATTATTATTTAGATCTAACAANTTTTGAGATTTGTTTAAATACTAAAAATATTGAAAGTAATGTTCTTTACAAGTGTTAATTTATTTAAATAATAATTCAGTAAATCATAAAAGATGCCGTGTTGTTGTTATTTGCTTTGTTTTGTTTTATTTTATTTGCTCAATATGTTTTAAAGCATGCTTTTCTCTTCAATATTAATTTTACAAGTTGCCTAGAGTCAAATACACAGCTGTTAATTTTACATATCCATTATTTTTTTTCCTTTTANCTTTGTCTTTTCTGTTTAATTATCTTGCTTTTCTTTTCTTTGATTAAAGACATCTTAAAAATCCTCAAAGCCATCTTATTAGAAGGTAACAGCAAACCATGTAAAGCTCTGGTTCAGTACTGCATGACAATACAAACTGTTCCTTAAACTTTCCTAATTGTCAGAACCCCAAATCATCATTACCTTCCAGAATAAAACCAAACCAGCATTAAGATTGTAGACAGAGATGCCTACAAAAAAATAAACCTGGGTAATGTATCTAAAGACACAANATGCACTGTGTGCTGTTCTGCTAGAAAAGGAAGGTGAAATTGTGATTGAAGTTTCAACAGGATCAGTCTCGCACATTGTAATGTATTAAGCAGATACAAAATAGCACAATACAGTTACTGCCACAGAGGAGGCACATCCTTTAGTCAGTAGTTTATTACCCTCACTATTTATGTAAATGCAGCCATTTCCAATTATTTCTACAGTTTCTCTACATTACCCAGTGTTTGTCTTTATTCATCAGATGTCTTGTCCATTGCACAAATACCTTGTCATGACTACAAATCCTCTTTACTTTTCCCTTTCTGCACCACTTACTGTACCACTTTTTGTCCTTGAAAAATATTTGCCACTTCTCTGGTCTTGAAAATGTCATGATTTAGAATGAAGTTATTTTTAGTGGCTTGTTTACACTGAATGATAAATGGAAGTTTTTAACTGTAATGTATTGGTTGTGCCATTAACTTGACTTGGGTTGTTATATGAGGCATAGGGAAATGCTACCTTTAGCTTAAGCCAATGAGATAGAGACCTGCTGAGAGCCCAGTGGGTTTTCTTACTTTCTGGCTGTTAGCGAGGTTAAAATAATTCAATTGCATTTCCCGCACACTGCAATGGAGACACTGAAATGGAAAATCTCAGTTTGAGGACTTTTTTCACAGTGAGACGCATACTTGTTACACAAATAACTAAGTAATAAATACACATTTGGAGGACCTTATAGGTTAGGAAAAAATATAGAGATGCTCTGCATTTCAATGGTTGACCTCAGCAATGCTTTTTTGACTTACTAAAGTAATAAAAATATTCTATTTAACTCCATAAATGTACCGCATCCTTTAGCTGTGTTGAGAATAATGACAAATACCTGCTGTCTGTACTTCTCAGTCACTTTGTCCATTGCTGAACTTTTCTTGAATAAGGATTTTAAGAGTCAACATTGGAATCACTTGTTATTGTCACAAGGCATTTATGTACAGCATGCCATCATATTTATAGATGTTGTACAGAATACTAGTTTTAGTTTTAGCTGTGTCAATTTTTAACTACTGACACTTGAATGTAAACAGGCCCCCTAACTGCTTTATAAATGGAAGAATCATTCATCGGTCCAGTGGGTAAATGTGGCAGAGGAGCAGAAGCTTTTGTATATATGATATATTGTGCATTTATGTTTTTAGTCACTCTCTTTTTTATTTTTGCAGGATCACCACTCTGGACTAAGGAGAAAATTGAACCTATTGTACTACAGCAGGGCATGCCTCTGGTTCTTCCATGCAAACCTCCAAGAGGGTTACCTCCCCCTCTTATATTCTGGATGGATAACTGTAAGTGATTTGTTTATTATCTGACACCTATACAAAATGGCCTTGTTCACATTGTAGAACAGATTTTGCCTTATTTATAGTAAGCCAACAAAAGTAAATAAAATAANCTCTCATACTCATGTCATGTCATCTCATACTCTTGTTATATTGTTACCTTCAGTCAGTTAGTGAAGTCCTTGCTCATTCTAACTTCAAAAATCCTAATAAATGTTCAATACTCAAAAGAACACATTGTTAGCTCTAGAAACTGCTGCCTATATTTGCTAAGTGGTGAGATTGCAGAAGGAAGTGGGGATGTTGCCCACCGCTTAGTAAATATACCCCCATGTGTCTATTCAAATATCTTGACACTTACACATTTCAGACTATGTTATTGTACTTGGAGGAATCGGAAACACTATATTCTACTTTACTGTAACAATTTTCTTAATTAAATATGTATCTTGGCGTTTATTGGCAATATGCTCATGGCTTCATCTTTTTCAGATATTATGTTCAAATCAAAAACTCTTCCCTAACAAGTACAACAAAAGGATGTCATTTTATTGTTATTGTGATCANTTTATTCTAAATAAAAATAACCCATTTGGAATGTAATGTTTACTATAAAATGTATGAAAGTCTTTCCTTTTAGAAGGTGGGTAGGTATGGATCTTTAACATTGTGAATATGCATAGTGACAGGTTTGTCATTTATTTTCCTAATACAGTCTTCCTGCGCTTGCCTCAGAATGAGAGGGTTTCCCAGGGTCTAAATGGAGATCTCTATTTCTCAAATGTTCAGCCACAGGACACGCGAGATTTTTACATCTGCTATGCGAGATTTAACCTCACTCAGACTATTCACCAGAAACAACCCATTTCCCTAAAAGTTTTGACAAGTAAGTGTAATATCGTTTGCTTATAAATATGAGTTGATTTTTTTTTTTCAATAATGCCATCTAAGAAAATGATTATTTTGTGGTTCACACACTACTAGGAATCTTGCTGTTCCTGGGCTCTACTTTCAGATGGTGCATTATCACAAATACCAGAATCTTGGGTGGTTTTATTGTAAAGCTGTTTAATGTCACTGCCTACAAATGGTGATGTCACTGTTATGTATTCATATTTCATCAGTTCATGCTGATGCATGGCTGTAAGTGGGAGTGTGTATGGGAGTATGTCATAACGTCCTTTCTCTCACTGATTTCAATTTAGATTTTTGGTTTTGAAACATATTGTACATTTTTCTTTTTATAAGTAGCTTTTTTTCTTTATCACAACAGTCATGTTATACTGCTGTTTGATTTTTTTGTAATGTGAAGAAATTGTCTTTGTCTTATTGTATGAAACCTGAGATTCATTTGTTGCTTTAATGATGACAATACAGTGATTCTTTTTGTTAGCTGGTTGTTTCCAGGTTTTGTTTTACAGCTTCTTCTGGATTTAAATTAAATGTCTCTACAGATGCTCAGTTGTACTTATTGGACAGACGTAATTTTTTTCATTAACCATGGAACTTTGTAAATGTTTACTGTAAATTTCCCTTGTAACTTATTGGTTTAAGTGATATTGTTAAAAATTTGTGCTATTCTTTTTTTTTTTGTAGCGGATGCTTTGAATGAAACAATAGCTGCTAATTTAACTGACACTGATTTTTATGGTGGTGAGTTTGGTAAAACAAATAAAATATAGATTAGTATCCACACTTCAATATTATAATTATAATTAACCTTGTAACTTCTATATCTTTAGTCTTCTAATTCAAATGTATTCACTTTCACTTCATTCTTGTCTATAACTCATTACAGTTTAATTATAGAAATTACCTTTTACTTTTCTCTATTACAGCACTGAATATTAATATTAAGAAAACAAATACTTAATTTAGTTAATATAATTATAATTACTTAGTTTTGCATATGGGGTCCAGTACTATGATAAGATTTGTGGAACCCCAAAAATAAAATTACAATATAATTTTTTATTANAATTATCAATATATATTTTTTAAATAATTCCAAAGTTAGATTACCAAAGAGCAATCCTTATATAGCCAACGTTATATCAAATTGTGTTAACAACTTCCTTCTTCTGAGTTTTTATTAGGTTTACCATCTAGATAAAAAGAAACCAGGTATTAATAAGTTAAGAATTCTGAAATGATTACTTTTTATATAAACAATGTACTTTAGCTATTTTTCTATTTTTCAGTTTTTTTGTATTTTTCAGGGTTTTTTTTGTAAATCTTCTGTGTTTTAAGCATTCACTAGCATGCCAAAGTCTTNAAAAAAAAACAAAAACACACGCACTTTGGAAAAAGGTTTTGTTGTGCAGAGAGTAAGCAGACAGTTCTTTTGTATGCTGACTACTTTACACCACTGCATTGTGGATTATTTTTATTTATTTTTTTNNAATTTTTATTTAACCTATACCAGCACACAGCATAGCAATACACACATTTGTACAATGGTGGATTATTTTTATACATAAGTATCACTAGAATGGTTGAGATTGCCACACACAAACACACCTTGGTTGTTATTCTGTTTTCTAATCTGATACAGCAGGCTGGATCCCGACCTTTCTAAAATATGCTAGAAACAATGGCATTTAAAGCATGTATGCACATGTTCTAAGTCTCTCCCCATACACACGTATCTCTGCATATTACAGCCCTCAATATGTGAAATGCTGCTGTTCCTGAATTCAGAGAATTTAATTCTGTACTCATGGTAGTCTGGATCAGGTGCATAGTTGGAGTGGCCCACCAGAGGACAGGAGAATCCTCCGGTGGGCCTCAAGACCAACACACAATAGCCACTTATNACACATCACTCACCCCATTATATATAATAACCCTCGGTCACACATCAGTGCCACAGCGATGGTGGACAGTGAGTTAAGGTAGGCAGGAAAGGTGTAAAATGTTAATGACAGAACCATAGTTAGGATGGAATGATGGGTAAGAGGCAGAAGAATGAACTGCTGGTATCAGTGTTCTAGGGAGGATGGTTAAGGGACAGGAAGGATTGTGTTTTATAGTGTGCAGTAATTTACATACAGTTTACTAAGATTGTCTAGCATTATTTCTTTATCACTGAGGTCGGACCCTAAGAATGTTTTCCTCTGGTGGGCCCAAGGTACCCCAGTCTGACACTAATAGTTAATAATTGATATTTTATTGTAGTTTAATTGATATTTTATTGTAGTTTAAATTAAAACATGAGAGTATAAATCCCAATTTTTCTTTTATAATTGTATTTCTACTTTCTTACATTGTCTGTAAACTTATATTCCACCAGGGTTTTATTTGTGTTTTTTGTTAGATAAGACATGATGTCCCAGTGTTCGCATAATCAAGCAATACTGTATTCCCATTTCCATCTCCAAGCCATAGCATAAAAACCTACATGAATAAGACATGAGGCTCCACAGGGGGTGGCTCATGCTAATTATTTTATGAATCACATATGTGATAGTTCATTAAAAATACAGCTAATCTGGATCTTTCACTAACATCTTTTCATTTTTGCTAGAAGGTTCTTAAAAAAAAAGTTACCAAATCCTTAAACCAGTTCTAGCGTAATAAATCCAATTAATATAATAACCTTAAAATCCATGTGGAGTTAATTCTGGTTCTTTATCGTTTTACCCCTAAAATAAAATGCATGCCATGGGAAAATCTTTGCATGACTTATATAATAATTATATTTTTCACCTTTCTCTAATCATTCCCTTTAATTCCTGTCAAATCACCTCTACAGCCTCCATAGTTCTCTATAAGTGATTGGTTTTGTAACACTGTGTCTTCTCTTGTTTTAATCCACTAGATAGTCCTGTTGATAACAGAAGCCCAACATTTTTGGTTCCCGCTGGCCATACCAGTAATAAAACAGTGCTAAGAGGAGAAGTTCTNATGCTGGAATGCATCGCCGAAGGATTGTAAGTTGCTAGCCAGGTCCATTAAAATTGTGCAATCTCTACTATTAGACTACTAATAGTTATTAGAATAACTATTAGAATAACTTTAATAACCGCTTGTTTGATGCAATCTTTCACTACTGTGAATATTTGCTTCATTGTCAACCACANTATTATATATAAGACGAAGAAACTCTTTCTTCAAATAAACAGCAAATTTATATATACTCAGTCTCTAGGTTTTGAGAAATATTGTGTCTGTTGGTGATGCAAACTAATTATTAGACAGAAAAACAGATGTTAGACATAAATTTGTAAGAATTGCATAATGCTGTTTCGCTACATCTAAAGAAAAATCTTTCATATTCAGACTGATAAAAAAAAACTGGTTCAGTCATACATAAGATGCCATGACTCAATGTTGCTGACCATGACAATACAGGCTTGCACACTACTGTATACCATTTTAATAGCCAGTCTGAGATCCTAATCTCTTCTTAAACTAGGCCTCTATACGTAATGTATAGATATCAACATATAATTAAAATAATCTGAATAGTGGCANGAGACAAATTATGCTATCTAAAATACCTGAAACAAAGAATATCAATATGTATTATTATAAAGCCAGAACATTTGACCTGTTTTATCACAAAAATCTAAATCATGGAAGTGTACACACATTTANAATATTATTNCAAATCAGTGGTTGAAGTGGAAATTTAGAAGTGGTGGTATGGACATTTAGAAGTGTCGGTATTGAAACATAGAAGATACTAGAAGTCAGTGGTAATCTTTAGTTTTTTGAACTACATCAGTGCGATAAGTGCTGGTATGGCATACCCCCGTATACACCCCGACTTCTAGTCCAAATAATCTAGAATTATATGATTAGCACAGCAAGCATACCGTATATGTAGGATTGTAAATATAAATGTCTATATAAGTATAAGTAACTATAAATAACTTTAACTTTAAATAGGGGTTTGAATATAAATGTCTCTGTGTATGGTTGTTGACTGGAAAGTTAAATGATAATCATTGTTAGCTTTCATTATTTTGCAAGGACTTTTTATTGTTCTTTATAACAATATCATCTGCTTCTTTTTCAATACATTTTTGCAGAAATGTACAGTGCTCTCAGAATACATTGCATGTGTGGTACATTATCACTGATACTTATTGAATGTATGTACACTGAAAAAAAAC
>JABWIB010004298.1:27564-42473 GCA_016617825.1 Platyplectrum ornatum
TCATGCCACCTCATCTTCAGCCTGCTACCTAAGTGATGGCCTTGCGTTAAAGAGACGTCCTTGCATTACACTAATGTCCTTTTATTAAACTGTACACTCAGGGAAACTAGGCGCATGTGTCCACACACGACTTCTTGCGCTTTTGAAAAGGAATATAAAGTATATTCTAAACGTTACAAATTTGAATTCTGTGCATTTACTTTCCTTGCCTTGTCCTGTGTTTGCAAACTTTGCGTTTACACCACCCATTGGTATGGTGCTATTTATCAGCTTTTTTTCTTCTTGAAACCCTTTGAAAGTTACTGGTATATTCAGAATCATCTCTTTGAGCAAGTTAAAAAGTGCAAGCAAGTGAAGCAGAGGTCATTGGTGATTTTAACTTGAATTTGTTATCCTTAACAATAAAAAATAAAAATAATTTTGCACACGTTTTACAATATTATACATCATTTGACTTTATTAATGTTCTATTCTTCTTAAGTTATATATAATATTAACAATATTTATACAATGGCAACATCTTTATCATTTAAACTTTGAACGTCCCATCTTAACCGCATAGATAACTNTGTATTTACAAAGGAATAAACAACAGCAAATAGATTGCATAGTCATGGCCTATTCCTAATGTTGCTTTTCCAGCATTGGAGTAGGTGCAATTCTGCTTTAACAAGATTAAGGCAGATAAAACACATGACCTACACAGGGCCGGCGCTAGGTCTGAGGGTGCCCTAGGCAGACCTAGCGATGCGCCCCCTTTAAAACGGCGTGACGTCATCACGTCACATTGCGCCGCGACGTGATGACGTCACGGCGCTTCAAAATCACNGCGGAGGGCGGCAGAGTGGTCTCGGCCCCCCCAGTATTGAGTGAACACTATTTTTTTTTTATTTATGTTACCCTCCCTGCCTCGCTGCCGCCCCTCCCCCGGCCGGCCGCCCTAGGCGACAGCCTGACGTCGCCTAATGGGCGCGCCGGGCCTGGACCTACATAGCATTCAGGAATATGTGCAAAAGGAACAGAGTGTGTAAATAGTTAATAGGCTTGATTCAGATCTTTACACTCTCATGTTGAATTGCAGGGAGCGCTTAAATTGCAAACTTTTAAGCGCTCCCTTAAAACTCATCTATTCAGACAAGCTTACCATATTTCTCAGCCTACTTAACATGTTCTACTCATTACTATTTACCCTCATTTTCTGCTACTAACATGTGACTCGATCATACAGAGCACAGAGCACTTGTATTAATCCCCAATAACCTATAGAGTGTAAGCTTGCAGACAGGGCCCCCTTTCCCACCCATTATGCCAGTTACCAATCATGTCTTATTGATTGTTAAAATTGTAAAGTGCTACGTATTATTATGGTGCTATATAAAAAATGTTAATAAATAAATAGTGCTTTTGATTTCATGAAGGAAATGAACACACACTGAAATGAACTTAGTTAAGCTGGGGGAACACTACCAAGTTTTGTTTTTCACCAATTATTGTGCAGATCACATGATAATTTACAGTTTTCCTCAACAATGTGTTATAAGCAGTTTTACTCAGCAATGTTATGTTGTCTAATCAAATAATTAGTGTGCATGTAGTCACATCCCGCTACAATTCTTTCTGTACCTGTTGCGTGTACAGATGAATCATCATGCTGGTCTGGACTTGAATTTATAAGTTTATATAATTTAATATATNGGATTGTGAGAAAAACATATCATTTGTACCCAGCTATAGGAGCATCATTATTTGTATTATATAAGAAAAAGCTATATGTCTATAATGTAATTATTGCATTTTTATGTACAGAATCAGAATGGTAGTGTGTAAGATATGCATGATTTGACAAATATCGTGAGGGTTTTATTGTATATTCTTGTGCAGGTTTAAAGGCAAGCAAAGTAGTGTTCTGCATGAAAATGGCTATGTCTTCCATGGAAATGGAACATTAGAAGTACCTGTAGCTCAGAAGGAAAACAGTGGTCCATATACTTGTGTGGCAAGAAACAAATTGGGTACAGCTGAAAAAACTATTGAGCTGGAAGTCAAAGGTAACCAATGATATATCATCATCACATAGGTTAAAACTTCCATAATCTATGTGCACACACATTATATTTCTCTCTTATTATTTCAGATCCTACTATGATTATTTCTCAACCAGAATACAAGGTCATACAGAAATATGGCAGTGCATTCTTTGAATGCAAAGTCAGGCATGACCCCACATTGATTCCTGAGCTGTTATGGCTAAAGGATAGCGGTGATCTCCCTATTGACGAGAGGTACAATAAGCACACAGAGGATGATTAACTTACATTAACTATTAACTTACTCACAAGGTACTCAAGAGTGGGCAAACCATGTTGAATTGCAGGGGAGGTAAAATGAATGTTAGTGTTTGCATGCAGGAGAATACTATGTTTTTGCATTTTGCACAGGTACTGACCAGTATTACTGTTACACCGTTATTAGACTTTTGCTAGGAAACATCATGAAGTCTGAATCTGGGTTTATATTTCACTTAGGTTCTGTCTTCTTGCGAGAATATATGTCTTTTGTTTTTTTTATTTTTAGATACACTATTGAAAAGGAACGTTTGATTATCAAGAATGTAACAGAAAAAGATAAAGGCACTTACACTTGTGTGGCAAACACTACCTTGGACACTGTGTCAGCTAGTGCTATGCTCACTGTTGTTGGTAAGACATAAATATAAATATATATATATATATATATATATATATATACTACTATCATGTCCAGTCATTTGTATTTCTTACTACTGCTATGTACTACTGCTATGTTACACAGCAATTGAAATAATAATTACCTGGCAAGTTGTCATTTGGACATTTTTGGTTTTATTACTTCCAACTGTGCTTTACCTTGCAACAGAAAAANTGTATGCTGTATTCCCATTAGCTGTCTCTAACCATTAATATTAATAAACAAGGTGATGCATACAATGAAATCTCNAATTATTTATACTTTTCCTATTCAATCTTAATTCCATACAGAATATTTATTTAATTTAATTGAATCATTAAATGTATGTACCTAACTGTACTTAATTATATTACNTTACAGATTAGACAAATGAAACAGTACTATAAGCAATGCAACAATAAATGTAAAGCCAGGTACCCACTCAGCATAGCGTCAGTAAATCTTCTGTGTAATCTAATGTAACAGATAATGGTATATCTGGACAGTTGTATTTTTATTTTGACAAATCTGTCTAGAATCTACACTGTACAATTTTTGTGCCAATCAACCTATTATCAGTTAATCATCCCAAATTGTATATATTGTGTTCTGGTATTGCTTTCTTCACTTTACATGAAAAAACAGACCTGCAGACACACCTTCTTCATGTAATGCATCTCTGTAGCTGTATTCTCACTTCTATTTAAATTAATGCAATGTTGTGTTGTAATGTAAGATCCCAATTGTATATCTTATGTTTAGAGATCTAAAAAGTTACACTAAATAAGTTAGTAAATGAATGATCCATGCAAGTCAGCCAACATAATAAAACATGCGGAAATAATCGGACTGTAAGTAATAGTAAGAGAACATCAACAGTCTTTGATCTTGTCATAATGTCTACACNCATATTATTTTTATTTTTTGTGAAAGGCTCTGTTTAAGACAATTAAGAGAATTATTTTGAACCACAAATATATATGATTCATTTATGACCGGTATGCAACATGATAGTTTGCAGGGAAAGTAAAGAACTGGATAGTTATGTTTCTCCTAATATCTATATAGTTAAGCCCTTCTGCCATTCTAATTACCTGCTAGCTATTGATATTTACTAATACTTTGTTAATATCCCTTGCAGAAGCTACTCTACCACCACCTGTAAAGAACGGTAAACAGACACACTCATCCATGTATACATTTCTGCATTAAATATATCACACCTCATTTGCATTTTNCTCTGGATTTTTACTTGCATGATATTTGATTTACTTTACATGCATATATTAAAGGGGAACTATACAGTGTAGGTAAAGTTGCACGTTTAATTTATGGCTATAATGGCAAATCAAATTTCATTTTGGATGGCTTAGGCCAAGGCCAAGCACTACAGTATCCCCAAAAGCTTGCCATTGTTAACTGTTTAAGAAAAGTAATACACACCCTTATTTTTCTAAGATGTTTCCCCTTTAAAACTGTTTATTTTCATTTACATTTGACTATATTAATATGTTTAATTTATGCATGGCCTTNTGTGAGATGTCTCATTTATTTTATATATACAGTATGTATGTGACCTTGGCTGGCATTGATGCAGATCCTTAGGTCTTGTGATGTACTAGATGTATTTATTAAAAGTACTTTTTGTGTTTGTTTAGAAGTGCTAATATTTATTAATCTATCCATAAATTATACAAAACAGCGTAATTGGTCTGTACTTCAGGGAACCAGAGCAGGTTGTATTTATATTGGAAGAATTAATTTATTATTAAAAAGCTATAGTTGTTTCCACATATCTGAGACAAAGATGNNTTTTTTTGTTTTTTTTTTCCAAATATATTTAACAGATATACCACATTTTGTGCAGAAAAGATTGCTTTGAAACTGGTCTCATATGTCATTTGATATTTATTTTCTGTTCCTTATTTTTCAATTTATTTTATTGTAGTTTATGACATCATCTGTGTTTCTTCCACGTGTATTTTTTTTTACTTGCCACAACTGTTTATTTATTTTTTTGCATTCTTGCACTAGATAGCTGCCTATTTATGTGATATAATGAAGAATTTGACTTTCAGATCGCCCAGATGCACCTTCTGATTTGGAATTGACAGATCGTCTTGAAAGAAGTGTTCAGCTCTCATGGGTACCCGGAGATGACAATAACAGCCCTATAACAGGTATCTTTGTTTGAAAATTGTGTTATTTTTCTCTTAACTCTAAATACTTTTTGCATTACTATTGATTCTTAGGGCTAAATNTAACTATGGAAAAGTAAAAATAGAGATGTTGCCCATAACAACCAGCCAGAGTCTATAGGCAACATCTCCATTTCACCTTTTCCGCAGTTTAGTACATCTAACCCTAAGCGTAATATTAATAATGATCATCTACATAATACAGAATCATAAAGACACATGTTTATAACAGATATATAAATATGTAAACGTTTTCCTCAATTGGTTTTTAGAATTTATCATTGAATATGAAGATACAATGTATGAACCAGGAGTGTGGCACATCCAGACCAAAGTCAGTGGTACACAGGCCACTGCCACTCTGACTTTATCTCCATACGTCAACTACTCATTTCGAGTAATTGCTGTTAATGAAATTGGCCAGAGTGACCCAAGTGAATCGTCAGAACGTTTCATGACAAAGGCAGCAGGTTTGTAACTATTAATGTTTTAATTNTAGCACCTTACTTGTGTTATATATTCTCAATAATTGATGAGTGCAACATAACCATGAGTGCAGCATTGTATCATAAACGTTTAAACACTAGTAGAGTTTTTAATGGCATAAGCAGTTGTCGAAGAGGAAATTTAGAGGTGGGTGTATGGACATTTAGAAGAAGCTGTATGGAAACAGAGAATATAATGAATGTGAATGTAGATTTTTTGTTTTTTAATTAATTCTTTTGGAGAAGTGCCGGTAGGACATACCCCTATATACACCCCCACTTTGGGCCCTGTGCATAAGTAATACAGAAATGTAATTATTTCCTTGGTTAACAAAAAGGAAAAACTAAATAAACTAAGTTTGTTTGATTTGTTTCAGAACCTGACACAAATCCATCTGGTATAAAAGGAATAGGTACAGAGCCAGACAACTTAGTAATAAATTGGAAAGTAAGTATAGNAAGTATCTGGAAAGTAAGTCTGTTCAAGCAGTGTTTAAGATAATGTTATATAATGTAATACAACTGTGTACACCTTTTTAAATAATAATTTGTAACCATGTATGTGCTTTAGTGCAGTGAATTGTTTTACTTCATACTTAATAGTGGTTATTGTATATTTTCATAACAGCCATTGAAAGGCTTTGATTCCAATGGACCAGGCCTCCAATATAAAGTTAGCTGGAGGCAGAAAGATGTTGATGAGGAATGGACATCTGTCACTGTTGCAAATGTTTCCAAGTACATTGTGTCTGGCACTCCGACTTTTGTTCCATATGAAATAAAGGTTCAAGCTTTAAATGATATTGGCTATGCTCCAGAACCTGCCATTGTCATTGGACATTCTGGAGAAGACCGTAAGTATGCCTAAAAATGGCAATAATTTAGCCTCATGGACAATTATTAAGTCAGAATTGCATAATACTGAGCGTATATTTGCTTTTCTTTTTTAATAGTTCCGATGGTTGCTCCTGGTAATGTTGAGGTTGATGTCATTAATACCACTTTAGTAAAGGTTCAGTGGGATTCTGTCCCTCTGGCATCTGTCCGTGGTCATCTGCAAGGATATCGGGTGGGTTTTTATGCCTCATGCAAATATTGCTTACATTACAGTAGGTTTCTAACATTAATTCATTCTATACATATAATTCATTGCATATATGTATATTATATTTTATACAAACACACACACACACACACACACACAAAGATTTTAAAAGCAAATTGAACCTCTGAAGATCAGCTATTGTCTGAAATAGCTTGTACAAACACATATAGAAATATAAAGGCCTCTTGGTCAGTGTAATAAACCATCACAAATTATATACAGTTGAACACATATTATATACAGATTTAACACACTACTATTTTAACCTTTATATTTAAATATTATTCCATACTTGTTTTAGGTCTACTATTGGAAAGCTCACAATCAAACAAACAGGAATAAGAGGCACTTAGAAAAATGGATGCTAACATTTACTGGAAACAGGACCCATGGGATGCTCCCTGGGTTATTGGCCAACACCAACTACTTTCTCAACGTTAGAGTGGTCAACGGGAAAGGAGAAGGTCCTTCCAGCACAGATAAATACTTTGAGACCCCAGAAGGAGGTAAGCTACTCATTTTGTAAGGAAAAAAGTNACTTGAAATGTATACATAAAAAAGTATATTTACATTGACAAAACTACTTTAATGGCTTTTTTAAATATTAGAAGATGATTATGAAACGTTCTGTATAATGAGAAAAGCAACCTTTCACCTTATCTTAACTTGTTACAGACATCTTACTAAATTACTATAACCTTCCTTCTCCTATACTTTAACAAGGCATGCAATAGAGACCTTTCTAACGCCCGCTTACCTGATTTGGCTAAGGTCTACTAAGCTAAGGTTCCTACCAGAGTTTTCAAAGAATATAAATGTATCTCAGCACCATACAGTATAAGAAACTCCCAGGAAATTATAGTGAATTATGTAGTATATACATATATAGGTATAAAAGTAAAACCTTTATACCTATATACTTAATTCCATATTGAGGCTCTGTTTAAATAGATCTAAATTTTTCATTAATCAATACATCTGTGTCTCAATTAAAGCTTCACATTTTTCTTACTGGTCATTATAAAATACATAACGTATATATTCAAGTATATATTCAAGTATAAGTAGAAAAAAACTGGGATAACTGACAGGAAAAATGTTCATACTACAAAACATCATTGGGGTCAAGCTGCTCACTATATCCGTATATGAGTCCCTTGAGGGGTGTAGATTATAATATTGTATTACTTGTTGGGGGATTTTACTCTACTTATACAATCAGGGCTCTGCAAATGCAAAATGACACACTAAAACCATTCCAGCTGAATCTGCACTAAAAAAGCCAAATGCTACTCCTTTTTTTTTTACCCCTATGGTATACCCAAATAGCGTTTTACAACCATATATGGGATATTTCTAAAATCTGCAGAATCAGAGGATTACATCTTACGTTCTGTCTCATGGGTAACATCTGTCCTGGTTATCATCGGTCCAGAATAAAATGGATAAACATTTGCTAAAAAAAAAAAAGGAAATGTAAAAATTTTACCCTCACTTCTTTGCTTTCATTCTTGTTAAACACCTAAAGGGTTAACAAACTTCCAGAGTGCTGTTTTGGATACTTTAAGGGGTGCAGTTTTATAAATGGGGTCATTTATGGGGGGTGTCTATCATGCAAGCCCCTCAAAGTGACATCCAACGTGAACTGGCCCCTACAATTTTGAAACTATGAGCATTAAAAAGTTATTACCACATAAAGTGACACATGTCAGGTTTGGAAAATAGGGCTTGGTCATTAGGGACTAAATAGGCCGCGTCATTAAGGGGTTAAATTGTATCATGTTAATGGGAAGAATTGTCTACATTGACAGTGTGTAATTCGCTTCTTGCACAGTATTCACAAAATCCATACATATATAGTGCATATAAAAATTACTTATCACAAATGTATCACTTGTATATCTTATCCAATGCATTAGATACAATTATAATCCCATCCAATGCATTAAATACAATTAAAATGAAACTTTAGACTTAAACTTTTCAATATTTTAATTATTTCTGGCTATATTTTGCCCCTTTTTCCCTCTATATATCTATTTATGGATACATTATCCAAATACACGTGTAAGTTATATCCTGATATGTGTTTTAACTCTTTATTTTATACACCAATAGTGTTGAACATTGAATAAGGCCCTCTGGGGCAATTATTTGTAGTCTGAATATCCAATTAATTTTGTGTTTAAACAAACGTGTAAATCTGTCCCCTCCTCTTTTGGTAGGTGAAATAATCTCTAGACTTGTAACTCTCAGATCCTAGATATATGGGTGTAACTACCACTATAGCAGCCATAGCGGCAGCTATGGGGCCTGCTGCCCTAGGGGGCCCGCCAGCCCCATTTCTGGATTACTCAGGCTCCNCAACAGTGAGAGGTCCGGAGCTTTGGGGAACCGGATCCCTTAAATGGAACCCACATCCAGATTTACTGTTGTATTTCTTAATGTATTTTTCTGCAGTTTGGGGCCCCATGTTTGTGTGTGTGTATGTATATGTGTATATATATTTGGATGTGCGTTCTATTTAATTTTTTAATTAAGGAGGGCCCTGTTTAAAGGTTTGCTATGGGGCCCAGCCTTTTGTCGTTACGCCCCTGCTTAGATATGCTATGGGTAGACAGAATTTTCAATCTATATTCTCTAAATCTTGTCTTCAATGCCCTTGTNGTTCGCCCCATGTACTGCAAACCACAAGTGCATTGAAGCAAGTAAACAATATAAGGGAGTCACAATTTATAAATTGTCTTAACTTAAATATTTCTCCATTTTTTGTGGATTTAATCCCTTTTTCTTCATTAGTGATACAATTACAAGTAGTTTTTACACCTATTTTAAGAGCCAGTTTAACTTTTGTGATGTATCTTCCCCTTTATCTTTCTGTGAATGCCTATATTGGCTGGGAGCCAGAATAGATTTAAATTGTGATTTTGTTTTTTTTTATTTTCTGTTGAGAAAGATTGACATTATCTCAGGATACATGCACTTATTTTATTTTCTTGCTGTATTATTATTTAGTAAAGCTAATGTANTAAACAACCATTTGCGTTCATGTAAGTCTATGCATCAGCCATCCTTCTATTAGTATGTTTTATCGCTGTATTCCCATCAGAGTTTTGCTTTTGCTTTTTCCCAACAATGCCCAACTCTTAATATAAAACAATCCCTTCTTAAACATCTTAATAATGGTTAATAATAGTTAAATTACAATAGTCGTTTAAAGGTTTATATGAGACTTCAATGTAAGTGGCTATGCTAATTACTAGTTTAAGTGTAATAAATGTGTCTTATGTTTTGTNTTTAATATATTGAAATCCAAATGTGAAGCACACAAATTATACAATATTGTGTTTTTGTCATATAGCACTGTTTAACCAATGTAATATGGTTGATATATGGTATGATTAACTGTTTAAATAGAATTAAAAAAAAAATTGCAAGCATAATACAATCACAATCACCTAATATATTTTTGGACTGAGTATAAAAAACATTGGAATTAAATAGAAGTTTGAACCTCATTCNGTGGTCATTGTCAATTTATTTCAATCCAGTCACCAATAAGTATGTTTATTGCTAGGAATAGGTTCAAATAGAATTATATTGGTTTAAATAATTATTGAAAGAAAGTTTAGTTTTGTTGCTTATATACTGTATTCTTACAACACTAAATAGCTCATGTTTTATTGAGGTGTAGTCATGTTGTATAAATTCATTATTTTTATACACTTCATGTACTTTATAGTTTTTATAAACTCAATGTGTACAAAGCTAAATAAATAAATTTGAATTTGTCAATAAATATTTGTTTCTACAGTTCCCAGTATGGTATTTCTGCATATTACACTTCGAACTCCTGACTCCTTAACATTAACATGGATCCCACCTTTACAACCAAATGGAATCCTTACACAATATACTCTGAAATACCAGTCAAGTAAGTTCAGNACTTTTGTATTGTTAAGACCAGTGTATATAGAATCATAAACAGATTTTTTTTCATGCAAAATTTACGAATGCAGTATACACCATTTTTAATGTTTACATAATTGTACAATGGACTATTTAATTGGTATATAAATATGTCATTTGTATAATATTGTCATTTATAAACAGCTTAGCTTAGATGGCTTTTGGCCAACAATATGTAGTATTGCCACACTTTATCAGCAAGTACAGAAATAAAAGAACAAAGTAGTTCCACTGTAATCTATCTTGTCACTGTAGCCTATATTTGCATAGATTTTGAAGCAGTGTTATATTCATAGACTTTTAAATCATGGTCCTAAATTTACTAAGCAGGGAGAATTGGGGATGTTGCCCNTAGCAACCAATCATATTCAAGCTCAATTTCTTTAGTATGAAACTGAGAGTTTGTCTGTGATTTGTTGTTATGGGCGACTTCCCGACTTTTCAGTCTCCCTGCTTAGTACATTTAGAACAGTGTCTCTTTATTCCTTTTTAGGGCCACCTTAATATTCTTTATTTTGTTCTAGTAAACGCTACGCATGAACTGGGCCCACCAGTTGAAATTACGATCCCTGCCAACGAGACAAGTTATATTTTAAAAAATTTAAACCAAAATACGAGGTACAAGTTTTATTTTTTCGCACACACTGCTGTGGGACCTGGAGCACAGAGCACTCAGGAAGCAACCACTGCTTTGGATGAAGGTAAGATGGGTATGTACCTGTGTAGACATTTTTTTCCCTCTTTACATATTTTTTTTCAAGTACGCTTTGTGTAAACAAAATCATGTTATTAGATATTTTATTAATAGAATTTATGTTGGGCTGTATTANTTTTATTTATGCTATTAATTTAGAATTGGCATAGAATCTTAGAACAAATATTTCTAGACCTATATTTACTAGACTCTGGGAATGGAGATNTTGCCCATAGCAACCAATCTGGTTGTAACTCTCACTTTACATTACTTACCAGCAAAGGTCAACTAGAATCTGATTGGTTGNTATTACAGTATTTTAGCAACTCTATCACCTGGACTCATGGTTCTCAGAATTGGGCCATGACCAATGACTGGGTAACTGTTTACAAAAGCTAGTTTAGTTTTAAGTCATCTGCATCTGAGGACATGAAATGTCCTCATCATTTTCCTTAATTGTTAGGTAGTTAGATGTCTCCATGAATAACTTATTTGTCTGTTTTTGCCCATGTTTGATGTAATTTCATGTTTCATGCTATTCATCAATCAAAAAGCAAATTTATATGAATACAATACTATGAATGGTAACAGTTTCAAAATGTAGTTAGTGTTTGGTATTCAGACCTATGTGCTGCTTTGGNGTTTTGAATGTGATACATTTTAACATCAAATGTATAATTTTTATCACAAGAGATGTTATGTACATCATAGCATGTATCTCATTTATTCAGTGTCGCTCTGTTTCCATTTAAAGCTGGTTTTCTCCCACCTGCTGTGGGTTCAGGCAAAGGTAATATAAAGCATTGCATGCTTCTCAGTTTGTGAAAGCTTGCTATTAAAATGGAATTGTAATTTTAAATATAAGTAATTTTACAGATGTGGGTTGCATTTCCTTATTTTTGTATGTATGTATGTATGTATGTATGTATGTACTTTTGAATCCTGCGTATGCTATATGAGCTTTCATAATTGCCAGGTTAGGGAGGAGGGGCTAAAATAAACATTTNAAAAGTAAATTATAGTTAGAGGTTACTGTATATATGATGGGGTAACTACTGGCCACATAACCCTCAATACATTTAGCAGAGATGATATACCATCTCATGACAGCGTAATGTAAGTATTCTTTAATTATTATTTATTATAAGAGAGCATTTATATAAGGCCCCAACACTGTGGAATTTTGGTTTATCTATTGTATGCCAAGCATTGACCTGCCTATTCTGACCCTATGAAATGGTAATCAAAGTATGAAATTTATGAAGCTATTTGACATCATAGTATTTATTTTAGTACTTTCTTTCTGCAGCTCTCACGTGATTTTCTTTTCAAATTAGTGTACCCAAGCCCATCCAAAAATGCACTGGCTTGAAACGATTGTGTNATTTAATGTAAATACCACAGTTATAGCTGGTTGGGCCATTGGCTTTTGTTGTTAAAGATACAATAAGGAGTTTTGTTGAATACAGTTATCAAGAGGAACCAGATCCAACACTGTTATGTTGTCCTGAATGCTGTATGTGCGAGAAGTAGCAGGAACAGCTCTCTCNCAGGTGCCAACCAGGAAATTCACAAGTCACTTAGCAAAGTAAAGCGGGAAAGGTTGGTTAAGCAGAATGAAGCCAGATTAAATGTGGCTACAGTATTTGATACTGCCTTTTGTGAATGGAAAAAGAAAGATAGGAATTTACCCTAAAGTTTAGCTAAATATATCTAAAATGCATTACCTTGCTTTAATACTTGTTATTCAGATACACTTAATTTGTTTTAGTAGTTTTATTTTTTTTGNCAAATGCACAGTATAAAAAAATTAAGAGAATAATTAATTTTGCATTGTTTTTGTTTATTGTACTATTTAACATGATGAGTATCACATCATGTCCACATCAGCAACTTCATGTATTGTTTATATGTGTAAATGACAATCAACTTGTTCCAGATGAAACATGAACAAACTGTATTTTTTATTTTACTTCATTATGTTCACCCTAATATCCCCCTTCACCACTTCATCATCTTCTCCAAGGCTGTTTTGGTAGCATATAAGAGTAACAATATAATGCAAATTAGCTCTGCTTAGACTGCACCCATCAATGCTAATAAATAGGTTCTTTTCAGCAATGCAGTGTCATCTTTATGAGGTCTTGCTGTGTTAATCAAGATACATAATCAATGAGCTTGCACACATTGTTTTGTATAGATCATCCAATGTCACCTTTTGCTCTGCCCCACAGACAATCATGATAGTACGACAATCTTTATAATCTTTAAAATGTATTTTATACTTTGTTATGTGTGTGTGTGTGTGTGTGTGTGTATATATATATATATATATTTATTTATTTATTTATTTATTAAGGGTGTTCTGTGTATTTTGATATACACAGGCTCACTAAATAGGAAAAAGTCAGTGTCATTCTGACATCAACTCAGTCAGCTCAGTCATTCTCCCTACGAAAACAGACAGTCTGAATAATGTAATTGATTAATAAAACAAATATGAATATTTATTTGAAAATACTGCTTTTTTAATTTAATTTAGGACTGCGTATTTTATAAGACTATTTTCCTTACNTAATAAAATTATTTGGACCCTAAGGGTTCCTTAAAGTGAGGGAGATTTGGGAACCACTGTTACAGGGTAATGGTGGTCAGTCTACATATAAGACACACACAGATTGACTGGAATCTTATAGATCAAACCACTAGATGGCATTAGTTACAACAGACCAACTTGGTCTGCCCTTTGAATATTTGCCAGCTTACGTATATGTTAGCATTTGCATTGTAAAATCAACTTTCTTCTGTGTGCTTTGCAGGTGCCATGTCTCCATTGAGTAATTATCTTATCATCAAAACATGACTGGTTAAGCATTATGTTGGCTGGAGGCCTGGCATTTGGAAACACTACTTATTGGGAAAACTGTCACTTTTTAATTAATAGATTTGGTATTTAATTTAGAGTTCCAGAAATTAAAAAATNATTTGTATGAATAGCCCATTCCCCATTTTAAGGTGTAGTATCAAACAAAAAATGATCACTGTGTAAACAATATGTCCTTATTCTTTCTCTGGGGCTGAAATTAGTAAATCATGTAATCTGCATCGCTATACACTACAGTTATCTAATGGTAATNTATCCACTATCTTATGTATAGAAAGGCTTACACAGCATTTCAATAGTCTATATAGGCATGAATCGAGCAGGATCAAACTTGAGTTGATGAAACATGGCAATATNAAATTAGTTGTTTGCTCTCGTCAATAAAAAGTGCTGCACTTGTTTTGGCTAAAATTTAAACCAAAAGCGAGCATTCACAAATACCAGGAACATGGGATGCATACACACANTATATTATTTTTATTCACACATAAATAATATTGTATGTTTACAAACAACCAATTTGGCTTAAAGTCTGTTTTCTTTATCTCACCACATATTTTGGGCTGCTAATTGTTTAGCGTGTATATGCAGTCAAAATGATATGCAAAACCATTTATAATTGATAACAGTAACATTTATGATTGATAATTGTATGTGGTACATACAAAATGCAATCAATGCATCAATGCTGGGCACAGCTTATCAGGAGATCTACTGGAATATATATATATATATATATATATATATATATATATATATATATATATATATATATATTCTACATGATTGCCACAGCTATGAGACTATTGTAGTCTAGTGTGTAACAGCATTAAAAATAAGAACCAATTGGTATGATGTGTAAACAAAA
>JABWIB010004299.1:15576-44454 GCA_016617825.1 Platyplectrum ornatum
ATGGGGGGGAGATATGGAGAAATGGGGGGGAAGAGATGGAGATATGGCGGGGGTAGTAATAATATTGGTAGTAGTAGTGGTCACAGTGTATGTCAGTGTAGAGATTGTAACAGTATGAATGTCAGTTTTTCTTTATAGCGCTGGACAGCCTGAGACTGGAGAGTCTGGTGTTTGAATCCTGGCCACATATATCTCCACATATAATCACATAAGGAACATAAAGAGTTTTCACTACAGTATGTCACTGTGACCTAGGTTGAAGCAGAGATTCAAGTGCCTGGCAGCTGATCATGTAGAAGGTATGCAGAGTAAGGGCCCTTAGATGTATAAATCTGAGGACCACCTCCAGTCAGCCGTGCTACAGTGAATCAGAAGCCGGCCGGGAGGCTGCGCTCCACTAGTACCGCTCTGTCATCGGCCGGGCTGCACGTGTAGACTCATCAACAGCAAGCGGCTGCTTCCTCTCCAACCTCAGATTGTATCTGGACTTTTTGGTTTGTCAGGGCTGCATCGGCTTCCGGAGTGGCGCACTCATCACTGCCTGGTCTCGATGCTAACTCGATGCGATACTAATACAAGAAAAACAATGTTTGCTACTAACCCTTTTCACCTATAATGATTGGTAGTGCTTGGAATCAAACTCAAATTTACCTTAATTTGTATTTGACTGGCAGATGTGATCATGATGTATTACACAGTTATGTTTAAACTATAATATCAGATCACCAAGGAAAAAAATGCTATCCACTTCCAACAGTGACAAGAATTACAAAATGCAATTAACCATAACTTGTAACAGGCTTTATACACTATTTACGCAATTATCTTTCTTAATTTGTATATGCAGATATGAACAACAGGGAAAATAAAACTGTATGGTAAATTTAGCATTCAATTCCTTAGCATTTGTTCTCTGCTGTCAAAATGTTTCAAGAAAAATAATTACTTTGCGTTCAAGATTCTGATATTTTTTAAAAGATTAATTATATTTTGTGTGTCATCCATAATCCTATTTATTTAGTCTTTGTCCTTTTATATTCATTTATAGTTAAATATTCAGTCTGCAAATGTAGCTAAGTGTACAAAGCAATGAAAAAAAATTATACCATGTAAATGTTATTTACTTTCATTTTGGTATGACAAATATAATCCAAGCGAGTGTCCTGAGTTTTCTTTAACTTCATTCAAGCAACAAGCTGTAATGTTTCCTTTTGTTTAAATATGTGATATCTTCCAGAACCCAGAAAAGGCATGTTAATGAGAAATTGTGTGCATATTCTAAAAGTAATTCCAAGAATCAAAACAGAGAAGTATTAGTTGCAAAGGAAGTTTGTGCAGCCTCTCTTTTTGAAGGTGCTAGAAGAGTCATAACTTTAATAGATTTAACTGGTTGATATGCACTTTGATTGGGTAGCTCGCATGAGTAGTATGCACGGGGAGGGATGTAAATAGTAAAGGACTGTCTTCAGTCTCTCCATTGAGCCCTGTTTTTAAGCAGGACCAGTGTGGATGGAGATTTCCCTACGAATGAGGGGAGTAGTCTTCCCCCATTTGTAGAGGAGTCTGCAAAATGCAGGTCAGTGCCTCTATGTGAAGTTGTGTGGTCAGTCATGGAGAGCTTATGTGAAGACGAAAAGCCTGCACTTGGGTCTTATTTTGTGGATAAGTGTTTGCCATGAGTTGCTAAGTATCTTGTATGTTTTTTGAGGCCTTGAGACTACTTAAATCCAGCTGTCGAAGTAGCCAGAATGTCAGAAAGGATATTTAATTAAAATCTATCTGGATATATTTTTCCTTTGATAGAGAGAAAACTCTCTAGATAGACAGAACATTCTATTTCCTCTGCTGCCTGTCTACTTTCTGCCCTGCTTTTATGGTGCTACAGCAATGACAAGAAATAAATATTATTGATTTGAACAGGTATGGTTGAGCTCTTTGACTCAGAGACTTGGTCCAAAACACTATTGCTTCCTTTTGACATTGACATTGTTAACTCAATTTTAGCTGGTAAACTGTTCCCGGAGGTCATACAGAAAAGATAAGAGTGGAGAATAAATCACTTAAAAGGTAACTGAGAGGTGAAACCTATTGCACCATATAGTATATACCTCATTTTGCTTTTTTTTGTTTTGTTTTTTTTTTAATTATCAAAATGAATGATATATGTATTTTTATCCCATTTACATAGCATGCATATGAACAAATAGTGATATTCATTATTAAAAAATAATAATAAATACATTTTCTAAATGAAAAGCATACACCATTAAGGAACCAAATTGAACAAAATGTTCAGTAAACTGTGGGATTTTCTATTACACATTAGAGAATATCAGCTAGATTCCAACTGGTTCATCCTGGCAACATCTCTACTTTCATTCCCACAGTTTAGTTTGAATAAGGCCCCCATGCCTAATTTACTAAGCAGGGAGATTGCTGGGAGATTGAAAAGTAGGGATGTTGCCCATAGCAACCAATCAGATTCAAGCTCACATTCTCCAGTATGTAAAATGAAACTGAGAGGTTGAATTTCTATGGGCAACATCCCCACTTTTCAATCTCCCTGCTTAGTAAATGTAGACCCAGATCTGAATGTGTGCCCTCCCCTCATCACTACTCTACAAAATAAAGAAAATACATAATTTGTGTGCCGCTCATGTGTGGAAGTCATTCATCGTGCGGGATCCTGGATCCAGTCCACTATCTGGTTGCAAAGAGGAAGTTTGGTGTAAAGATAAATGCATGGTTAATATTAAATAATTTAAACTTGCTGGGCTGTCAGATGACAGTGGTACCACTTACCTTGATTATTTCTTTGGTTGTCTAGGAGGTGAGAGGAGTTAGGAGGATCCCCTTTTGAGTTGGTTCAGAAGTGATGGTGGCATTGGGGTGACAGAGGCTCCTGCAGGTCCCCTTCTTNAGGACAGGAGGTCTACATCTTCCTCTATTGAAACACAGGTAAGTCGGTGCCGCTCTGCTCCTCCTGCTGTTGGGCTGTCATTTCTGAAGGCCCCCATGCTCATCATAGCAGGTCTGTGGAGCCTTTAGATAATGTTGAGAGATACCTCCTTGCGGGCAACTTTTCTTCTGGACTAGTAAGAGTCAGCTCTCATTGCAGACATGCCAATAGTTCAATTCATAATGCTTCTTCAATTCATAATGCTGGAGTGCCCCCATGGTCTTATTGGTAAAAGGGGTCAATGGGGCCACCTTTACATATATAGAATGCTATGTCACACCATTCTTACCCAGCTACAAAGTCACAATGATTCCTTATCCACTGATGGTTCTCGCTTATATTATTGTCCCCCTTTTAGGAATCATCTGTTAAAAGCTCGAATGCTAACAAATCTATTCTTCCAGATTCTCAAATTCTTCAGGAAAGAAAACTGATCATCAGTCTCAGCCAGCCTCTGTTCATTCCATCTTCATTGGCTGACATTATTTCCTCACAAGAGCATTCAGAATAGAAGTCAGATTCCCCAGGACCTAGTGGGGCTCTGCAGGGTAAGTGTACTTTCCCAACTGCACCATGCTTTTCTCTTTCTCCTTATTCTCCTTCTTTTTCCTGTTCCTTTCCCTATTCTGATTCTGGCTCTCACCATCACATGGGTTTGGGTAAAGCGAAAAAAGATCAGAAGGGTAAGAATAGATCACACACTACTTTACCAATAGTCATTGTACATTGTGAATATACTGCTCTTTCCTGGGAAGTTCACCATCACATTAAAGAGAAAATTTGTATTGGAAAATATGTTCATATATTTTACATAATGGTTGTTTGCTATTTGCAAATGCTGTTAAAAAGTTTTTTCTTGGAAATCGCTACATAATGATTTAATTTATGTCTGTACAATCTGCACTATTTTCTGTTTGTCTTCTATACCATGGGAGAGACGTGAAAAGGAGAAGCCATAAGAAGCAAGAAATTGTTACAGGCATATAACAAAGTTTCTTTCATGTGANTGCAAACCTGTGCAAAACCCATAACAAACATAGGGACGCCTACACGATTACCAATTTCTTTCCCGGAGGTAACCTCGGACGGGGACCAGAAGACGTCATCACCGAGCGCACCAGAGGGACGCGACGCTATACACTGAAGCAGCATACATCGCGAAGCACCGGGACTGCGGGGAGAGCTCATATTAAGATGGACTTTAAACAAGAGGATAATGAGTGAGTAGATCTGATTTGGAACCTTTTCAATCCACTTACGGGCTTCACTATATTGATCTTCTTCCTTTTTGGGACCCCACGGAACAAGAGAGAGGAAGGTGGAACCACGGGACGGAAACCATCTCCCCTAACTTCGGTGAAATTAAGGACTATAACTCTATGTACATTGAAATCAAAAGGACACTGTGGTGCCAGGTCAGAATGATATATTTTGATTTGCAACCTCATTTAAAGTATGACTGGTGGTGTAGTGGTGGGCCCTTTTGTTTGAATAGGCCCAGGTGCCTTGCCTTGCCGGTAGTTCCGCCCCTGTCACAATCCCAAAACATCTGTCCTAAAAAGCATTATGGAAACTGCATCACTGTCAAAATTTTATATTTCATTAAAATGCATTAAAATAAAAATAAAAAATCTTTTAAAAATCGACACTGAATAAAAAGTATTTTAAACCACAGACACATCACAGCAATATTCTATATTCACACCCCAATTGATAATTGTTTAATAACTTTTGGAAGATACATGTGTTTTAATGTAATTTATATATGACCGTACAACTTATTTTGTGCTTCTGTTTTAGTACTGTTGCTTCCTGTGATGCAGAAAAGCAATTTTATTCTGGATATTTTCCAGTTTTCACCTAGAGAGTCTATTGCATATTTCATCTGGTGACATAAATTGCTCCATTTGTTATTATTGTCAACAGGATCTAGAGAATCACTGTTTTGGTTGATAGCTAGCTTAGAGAGAAGACAAATTAATTTCTGTCACCATATGGAGCTATCTGTTTACTACTAACTTAGGGGCTTTTGGACCATACATCCTTGTCTAATAGACATTTAAGTGCTTTAAGGAAACAAAAAGGCTGCAATGAAAACACATGAAAAAAATCTAGCATAAAATACAAATGCCTCTGCCCTAATTATTTAAGAAACTAAGAATCTAAATGGCTGCATAGAATTTTTCTTCTGATTTGATATGCAGTGTAAAAAATGCTCTGTTTTAGAATATATTTATATATTTTTTCCTTACTTACATACCTGTTCCTCATCAGTTAATAGTACATGTTTTTATCAAAATACTTAGGACCTAGGGCCGAATCATGATTTAGGTACACCATCGTTTAGGTACACATCGCTGTCCACCTGCTGGGCCGGACCTCAGAAAACTCTCTGAATCAGGTCCTAATAGTTTAAGTCCATTTAAGTATCAGTGTACTATCACTGTTTATCTTTTATCTGTGTTAAATTAAGAAGTTAGATGACTCAATTTTGTAAAAAGATTAAATGTTTACAAACCATTTGAATAACAACAGTTGTTGATTCAAATAAGTTGTTCTTAAAATTCAGGTCAAGTTTTGTAGCATTACAGATATACACAGGGTGGTGGTTGCTCAAATTAATTTGTAAATGAACTGCAGGCGCATGAAAGGCAGGGGTAACTCTACACAGAGAAAACAGGAAAAATGCCTTGATGGGCCAGAGGGCTTATTACATGCTTGCAAGAATGTAAGAATGTGTAACTGAGATTTCTGCATTTTATTTTACAGATAGAATAGCATAATTGGTTACTGGTTACCTGCAGTGATGCTGGGGCATTTTTCCTGTTTCTCATCGTAGCTTTACAGGTGTGTAAGATTTGCTAAATAATTAGCAGAGTAAAAGGCAATTCTTCTACACATCTAAGTCAATAAATGCTATTCCTACAGAGCCAGATCCCGACTCAAATATACATGCATGTATCGCATTCTAACGCTGTAGTGGTGTTAGTGTATGAATTACACTTAAAAGTGTTATTACCAAATGCAGGTTGTGTTTTCTAATTTTGAAAATTCCAGTTTCAACCAGGCCCACAGTTTCATGAAAGGGACAAATAAAGCTAAACCAAACCAAACCATGGCATAATGGATTTAGTATACCCATCACTGTTGTTAGACAATTCTACTAACCAGTTTGATGAATGATTTTTGCTATTTCTGGCACCTGTGATGTTTTGTTCACTGTGGAAACACACCTGGAAACTCTGGTTGATGTTTTCATTGCTCACATAAAATTATGTATACTTAGGTTTTAGTATAGTTTAACTACATTGGTTAATGAAGAGTATATATCGTACTCCCAAAGAATTGTATGCTAAAGTCACTCCATAATGAACCATGGTGATGTCTTAATGATAAGAGAGAGCCTTTAGCTTCAGTAGAAAGGGGGAGTAGTTGTGATACCTAGGATATTTTTGACTATTTTACAATTTTCTTATGATATCCTCAACATTGAATTGTCTTATAATATCTCAATCAATGTGTTGGCTCTATGCAAATTTATGATAAATTGGCAATGTTCAGAAGTTGAAATATGCAAATTAGATGTTTTTAATAATACACGACAAGAAATTTAGCAAAACAAGGCTTTATCTTAAAGAAGACAAAGATTTCTCAATAGTCTTCCCGTCTTTTGGAGAATCTATGAAAAAGCATAAATATTTGTCTTTTGACCATTCAGTTGCCTGGATTGTTAGGTATATCGGGGCTGATTCAGCCCTGAGTCTCCGCCAGCCAGGCTGGGGTAGCCGCTATGTTTTGTGATCTGTTCGTGCGCAGATCAGCTTTGAATAGCACAGTCGGGTGCAAAGCACGACTCTGTGCCCTTGCGCCCCTTTTCTCATTTCCATATGAGCTTTTAGTAGGGCTTACTTAATATCTAAATATATTTCTATATTAATTTACTTCAATATTTTGGCAGAAATTGCTTATAATTTATAAGGTTAAAGGTTGTTAGCCACGTTTAAAAGATCCATAAAAAAAATTATGGCATTTGATTTCAGTACTTTTTTTCATATGCAGCCACAACCCTGTATATGTGACATTGAACAGGTCATTTGACATTTCTCTTATCTTTTG
Organism: Platyplectrum ornatum; assembly: GCA_016617825.1. Taxonomy (NCBI): domain Eukaryota; kingdom Metazoa; phylum Chordata; class Amphibia; order Anura; family Limnodynastidae; genus Platyplectrum; species Platyplectrum ornatum. The sequence continues at coordinate 22,652 of JABWIB010004299.1, forward strand.
TGTCACTTGAAACAAAGGTCACTAAAATGGATCACACATCTCACTATGATGAGAATCTCTAGATTTACTTCCCGTACATTTGATGCTCAGCAAGTTACAAGAAAAATTACTTTCTACACCTTAAATCAGTGACCATATAGTACTTGATGAATCAATTGCTATTTATTTTATGTCCTCAATCTATAATTCAGTAAATTACATATATTTTAGACTAATAGAAATGAATTTAAATCAAAATCATAAACATTTGTGTTATTGTGTGTGGGCAATTCACTGTTAGCCAGGGAAGGGAGTTAAATATGTTTGAATTGGAGGAAGATTGTTGAGGGAAAGGTAATACAGCATGACAAAACCATATGTGTTTGTATTGTAAATTTCATTACATTTCTACACAGAACCCACTAGAAAAAATTTCATGGTGTTCACAGAGCACCACAGATTCATGATGGCGAGGTAAGGTTTGGGACAACATATTATTATTTCGAAAACTGAAAGCAGCAATCAAATATGAGAATGATCCGAGACGATTACTCTCATGCTCTGGGGTACTTTGATTCACAGATAAGGAACAGAAAGATTAACTGAATTCTGAAGATTTATTGAGGGAACTGAACACAGGGGAAATACAAACAGACCTGAGGCTTAACAAATGAAAGGGTTAATAGGCTTTATAGATTTATTCAATGTTCAAACAATTGGTATAGCTTTAATTATATTATATCTGTATAGGCCATTATTTATTGTGTAAGGTTGGACAAGTAGAAAAGCATTAATTAGCATTCATTATGCATGTTAAATGTTATAATATTATGTTGTTGCAAACTATATTACTTTTAAGAAACTATTTATTTTAGATTTATCCTGAAATATATGTACCTGCATATTAGAATTTTAGCTGATTATTGCTTAACACATTTATGTGGCCATGAATAAGCGACCTGTGCGCCCATCGGTCTGCTTGTTAAACTGATATGCGAATATACAGTTCGCCTTTTTCTTGTGCATCCATCTGTTCTCCAGGTGGATGCCCTACTCTGGATCAGATCCAGGGATTATTGTTTACATAAAAAAAAAGTCATTTTTAAAAATAAATGTGAAAAATCAAGCTTTCATAAGAAGTCACCTCTAGAAACTTATTTTGGTATTGGCAGGAGTTTTATAGAAGACGAGATATACTTTGATTGCCAAATTCATTACAGATAAATAATTCAGTCCTTGTCAAATTGCAAAAAAATAAACATCCACTGACATTGCTTATATTACAAGACAACTCTGCACATTATACTGAGGATTATCAGCTTGGTCTGCACTTCTAACAGAAAAAATGTTAAATATTGGATCCAGCTGGGGACTAAATAGATTTTAATGAAAGAGACTTGAATTAATTCCTAACAAACTAAAGTAAGTTTTCAAAATCGTCTCTATTTAATTTTGCATTCAGAGGAGTTGGGTTAATCAGAGTTAGAAGATAAAAAAAGATCTGGCAGTTGCAGATGGTCAAACAGTACTTTTCATGGTTGTTGGACAGTTAGCATTTGGCAAGGGATGATGTCCAGACAGAATTGACTTTTGAAATGACTGCACAGGAAGTAAAGGCAAAACAGATGTACACTGATACACACTAATCAATAATGAAGCAATTTATTGCGACCAATAAAGATGGAAATGCACTCTGTATTGCACCAGGCAATTAAATAATTAATGGCTCAAAACACTGGAAACAAATCACAAGAAAGAAAGGAGCAGAAGAACAGTGTTGATTATAGTTCAGCACTGTTTGTAGCGGCACAAACTCTCTCTGCGGGCTGTTTGAGTAGATCCTGGCTATTGCTAGGTAGCCAGAACACTGCTTTCACTACTGCAAGTAGCTGGGTGACCGCAATCTTGTATGTTGCTAAACAACCACGTTGCTGTGTAAATACCTCAGCAAAAGCTTCAACTCCAAGTGCCATCTCGAGTACTCTGTCTCAGCTGGTGCGTAGCAGCCACGATTCTGACCTGGAAACCAAAACTGTTTCTTGCTGGTAATATTGTTATACATTGCCCTCTACTTTGTTTCAGCCATCTTGGTTGTAAGTTTGACACAATTTCCAGCATGATTTATCTGCATAGGCATAGATAATACCCAACAAAGCACGCTGGAAATTGTAGTTTTTCAGCAGTTGGATAGTCTCAGGTTGCTTAGACCTGCACTAGGAGATTCATCAATAAACATCAGGCACACGTGAAGTGCCAGGAAAAATCCTGACATCCATAGCAAGCTTTCAAAAGTCATCTGAAAAACAGCGATCTGGATCAAGTATGAAATTCTGATTATCAGTTAACCGTGAGCCAGTGCTCGGTCTCCAGGCACCCTAGGTGGGACCTAGCACCACCCACCACCCCTTCCTGGTCCGGTTCACATAGAGGTTCTCACAGTCTGGCTAATTATTTACATGCCTGGTTATGATATAATCCGACATGTAAATAGAATGTGGGGGGGGTGCTGTTGCCCCATACTCAATACAATCGCTTAAGATCGCCTAATGGTAGCACTGGCCCAGCAGTTAAAACATACTATAAATATTTGCATAGCAAAGCATTTTGTTGTTTCTGATAGTTAGCCAAAAAGACAACAGACAAACTTAAAAGTTACAATTATTACGTACAGTTTAAAAAATACCTTAAGAGACCCAGAATATGTTTATTTAATGTAATATAATATATGTAATATAATTGGTGACAACATTCTCCCCTATAAATTAGTCCCTAGAGAGACACATTTACTTGCAATTATTCGGCCCAAAAGATTAATTTTGCATAGATAAAAGCTGTGACACATGAAAAGACTTCAAACAGTGATCTATTGACTCTGACTAAGTTAACATTCAGAAGGAGTGCTGTTATAATGCTATTTTGCTCACAAAGTTAAAAATGTCTGCTGCAAAGATACAAATCTACAAAAGACTTTTGCCTCTGATTTCACTCACTGGCATTAATTGCTTTTCAGCTTGTATGTAATTGTAACATCCTTCTAGCAAGTTCATGGTCTAAGGTTGTAGCGGTCTATTTACAAGCCATCTGCAGCAATTATTCACAAGTATCCCATAAGGGATAATGCAAAGATTGCACGTAGTCAGAAAGGTAAATTGGTTCTAGTGAGACATCTTTGAGCATGGACTGTCATGGTCTTTCAATGTAATGCTGGTATGTTATCATGTATCATGTATTAAAGTCAGGGCTCGAAGTGGGGGGGTATACGGGGGTATGACATACCGGCACTTCTCCCACTATTGTAATGGAAAAATGTTAAATCTCCATTGACTTCCATTATTTTTAGTGCTTCCATACCGGCACTTCTGAATGTCCATACCCCCACTTCTAAATTTCCACTTCGACCACTGATTAAAGTAAAATTAAAATTAGATAATGTCTTTATGTATTAGGTTTAGTTAGCAATTAAATGGTCTATTGTACAAAACATTTCTGTGGAATACAAATTTGCTATCTAAATATGGCACTTAGTTGTAACATCACTCAACAGAAACTGCCCTCACTAGTAGTAGTCAATGGTCTTATCAATGATCTATCACCGCTAAATCCAAAGGTCACTACTCTCCCTTAATTCTCCTGGATCTCTCTGCTGCTTTTGATACTGTTGACCATTCACTACTCATACAAATGTTACAATCTCTATGTATTCAGGATTGATTGGTTTATGTATATTTCTAGGACAATAGGGAATACAGAACAAAACAAAGAGTAGGGGTACAGAGAAATAACATAGTAGGTAGGGTAAAACTTAATATAGTGTGAGACGGAGAACAAGCGTGCATGCTAAATGGGAGGAAGTGAACAGTACAAATGACATTAGGATAAAGAGTGAGTGGGTATATGGATTAGAGGTGGGAAGGATAATACAAACTGAAGAAGGTGGCTTTGAGGAACTTTTAAAGGCTTGGGTGTTGTTGTTAGGTAGGCTAAAAGTTTGTGGTAGGTCATTCCATTGCAGGGGCACAGCTCTGGAGAAGTTCTGGATGCAGGAAGAAGGAGAGGTAATAATCATGTGGTATGTAAGGCGGTGATCTCCAGCAAATCTACTACTAAACACTCCCCCACAGGACATTCTTAACCTTAGCTTTTTTGTTTTAGTGGCACCATATCAGGACCAACTACCTTAGAGTACACTTCATGTCCAGCTTTGTATACATTCAGGCTAAATTAAACTAAACGTGACTTGCCATAAATTGACAGGGTCATCGCCAACAAAGTGGTGTGTCCTATAAATAGCTCCACCCATGGGAGTGTCTAGCGCTGCCGGGAAAACTATTCTGCAATACTAAATGCCAGCATCAGTATTTATTATTTGTTAAATTGTCATTAAATAGTAAATATTCAGTATGTATTTAAATGATTGTAAATGGGAGAACCACCAACTTCTTTATTTTTATAGGAACAGAACACAATTTCTAATTTTCTTTATATATTCATTTTTACCACAATGACTTGAACTAAATCAGCATTAGGGAGTCAGGGAAACTAACTCTTCAGGGAGTCTGATATTCAGAGATGGTTGGCAACTATGCGTTTAACATTTAGATTTATTGGACCATGTTTATGGGACATTAAAATGATGGCGTAAAAATTCTGTTGGAAGCATATTTTTTAAAACTAGTTAAAAAAGTGCACGAAATCATCAGTAGGCAAGAGTGGCTTTTACAGAAATATCCTATCTCACACAATTTCATGTTTCAAAGCCACAGCTTGATGTATTATGTGAAGGTCAAAAATGACACCAAAATCGAGACATGTTGTACTTTCAAAAATTTTCTATATAAAAAATATAATCATTTTATCTATAACCAAGTTTTCATTATTTCATGTTTTTTGGAGTGTAGTAATAGGAAAAAAGCAGAGATCTGTTTTTTTAATAATGTATTAGACTACAGTACTAACAATGGTTATTAAAGTAATAAAATGTAATTATACGCAATTATAATCTATTATAATCAATTAGTACAGATGAACTTGAAAAGGTATAGGTTTTACCACTGTTAACATATAATGATTTCTTTGAAACATATATCCATGGCATAGATAACCGTGGAAGTCTACACATATCCTGAGTTGAGCACTGCATTCTTAGGAACATCTGCCCTTTCGTTACAGCTTGTTTGACCTCACTGTGCATATTATATCGTGATAAGCTCCCTGGAGCAGTGGTGCATAAAACCATTACATAAAATGGTCAAAAATCTCAAATGGCAAATCACTGATTTTCTTATCAAGTCACAAAAGTGTTCTTTTGTTTTCATAAAGTTTATTTTATTTAATAACTTTTAATAATTTTATTTAATAACTTTTTATGTAATAAATGTCTACATATTAAGTAGTATTTTTTGTTAATTTGTGTTTTTTTTATAATATTTATACATTTTACAGATCACAAGCTTCAAGAGTCTCATGGTAACAAAATAAATGTTAATTTGTTATTTTTTCCACTTAAGAGGCAATAATAATTGAAATACGTACAATCTTTGCAATCATAAAATAATTTATGCAAAGTTAATAACATGTAACATATCTAATCAGTTGTATTTGCAAGCAGCTGCTGTCTCAGCAGCAACATATGCTACTCAGGAACATTGGAAGACACATACTTTGTAAGCTGCAAGATATGCTTCTTTCAATACTATACAGATGCAACACATATTCATCTGTTATTGATAATGGAAATCTGTTACCTGCTGCCTACAGGTAACTGGTGCAATACAATTTCTCTGCAAAGTAATCTAAACAACAATGTATACATTTTATCTGTAATAATATTAGCAATTGTAAATAAAAGAACTGATATTTTATTACATATGCTGCCAGGAGGAAATTGCAGAATGGGAGATTGATATTCTCTGAATCAGGGCTCGAAGTGGGGGGGTATACGGGGGTATGACATACCGGCACTTCTCTCACTGTTGTAATGAAAAAATGTAAAATCTCCATTGACTTCCATTATATCCTGTGTTTTCATACCCCCACTTCTGAATGTCCATACCACCACTTCTAAATTTCCACTTCGACCACTGCTCTGAATAATTTTGTTTTTTACAAGAAAAAGAGCATATATTTAGAAACATAGAAAGTGATACTAAATAAGACATTTGACCCTCAGTTTTGCCTTTGTGTTCAAATATATATTTTTTTGTTTTCTGATATGATATTTATGTAATGTATGCCATGCGCCTATTTAGTTTCCCTTCCTTTGCACCTTTTCTAATGTTTTAAAGCTCTTTTGGGAATATAGGACTGGATCAAGACTATCTTCAAGTGCCCTGCTTCACACTGAAATCTTGTTATATCCAGCTTTATGTTCGAGCACTGGAGGGCCAATCCAATGCATGCATAGAGGTGATCATTTCTTTAAAATTTATGATCTGTCTATACAAAAAAATTTGCTCACTTAGGACTCCATTTACTAACGCTAATCCTGTGGTCGTTAATTATGGTAACCACAGAACCTCGCCAACGAGATCACAAATGGTCTGCAGGATTACTGGATTACTGGTCCTTGGCAACCTGGCGCATTCACAGCTTTTATATACTGCGCATTCACTGGGACATCCAAGAACATCGATGTCTGTGGTACTCCCGCAGACCATCTATCAAGCAAGATTTCTTTTCATTTTTGTTATTTATTTAGACTATCCTAGTGGTCTCCTCATATGTTGCTCCCCTTTCCTTCCTTATGGGTCTATGAGAAGATTTCATATGTTTAATTACAACTCAGTTGCTGATAATAATTATAAATAGCTCAACACTTGTTTACTGTGCCATGAGTGCAGGGAAAGTGGTCCTCCCTCTCCTCTGGACAAACCTTGCTACCTTGGTAGTTATTCCTGTTAGGGAACACCCCCCCACCCCCCCCAGACGCAGGGTGGTAGCCCCAGCCAGGAGCACACAGAACAGAGACTTAGGCACAGGAAGCTACTAGCCCAGGTGCGAGTCTATCAGGGGACTGGACTTAACCCTTGCTCCTGATGATACGGATGGATTTACTTGCAGCAGGTATATAAATTATAATATTAACTCAACTAACACCACTATATAACATAATCATATGAGTATATACACACAGTTTAGGAACACATTCTCAAGTCTCTGAAAGTATTTCAAAGTTTGTAGTGTTGTCACTCAAGCTTTGTGTGGATTTTCAACTTTGGCTTGTGTTAACTCTCCCAAAAAATATATGCATATATATATATATACAATAAAGTCTGTTGTGGTCTATTTCTAGACCTACTCTTTTCTAGACCTCTACAATTTTTTCCTCTTATAGTATTGCGTATCAATTAGAGTGAAGCATCCGTAGCTGCCTCTATCTCGTGTTGGTCAATAAATGGGATATGCGCTCCTCTATGATGCGATGTCGCGAACCTCACTGAAGGGAACTGAATGCTATCGTCTCCGGTATGCGCTTGATGATCACGAAGACACCACTCCTCAGAGTCCCACCGGGGACACAAATTGCAGACAAAATAGTGCAGACGATCTTGATTTTTATCCTATAGAGCCATGATCAACCCTTTCTCATCCGTGCTTGTACACCAGGTAATCTTCACTGCTGGGCCGATCCTGCGTTTTTCTGTCTCTCCTGTGACATGAAAGGAAACAACAAAAAAAAAAGTGCAGACGGTACAGCAATGTTTCATGCCACTCACAGTGTTGTGCTTACATAATCTTCACTTGAGTCATAGCCTATAGAAAAATCCAATACACAGACTTTAGGTTCTTGGGTTCTTTTTATCTCAAGAAAGGAACTCACTCCAGAGCCAAATGTACTGGTTAAAAATCCATTGATTTTTTTTTCCCAAATTGGTTTTTAAAAAAGTGTAGGGGGGTGGACACCCCTACAATATGAAACAGAATGTAAAAAATCAACATGCTAATCAGGCCCAATCAGAGGTTGTAACTATCATATAGCCAGGCGGTCCAACACACACACAGTACCACCAATTTGTTTCACTGATATCCTGAATCTTTTTAAGGCCCTTGAGAAAGACACAGGATAGCGTTGAAATGCATTGGTGGTACTGTGTGTGAGGTGAAGATCTTAGCACAGACTACCAGGACCTCATCCTCTGAGCAAGCCAAGCAGATCTGTGCAACTTGAATGTAATGGGTGCAGGGGAATCGTGTCCCGGCTATTTAGTTTCCAGGATTTGATCCCCTGCAGAGACAATTCCAGTGGCAGGTCTCTGTCTGATGACACACTGTAGATGACAGCAGGAACTTCACCTAGTGCAGCAAGCTGCCTGGCACACCACTGTTCACACCCCCGCTGTTCCTAACAATCCCACTGAGAATCATTTTTCACTTTTTAGCATTGAACTGTAGTTGTCACACTGCTGACTATGCCTCCAGTCTACCTAGATCATCAATCATTTCTTCTGATGTGTTTACCCTTTTACATATATTTGTGTCATCTGTAAAAATGCATACGTCCTCAACATCAAATGTAATATCACCAATAACAATTTTAAATAGCACTGGTTGCAGCACAGACCATATGGAACTCCACTTGTAACCTTTTCATACTAAAAATTTATTCCATTTATTATAACCATCTGCCTGTCCTGCAACCAAGATCAAATCCATCCAACCATTTATGAACCAAATTCAAAATTAGGTTAACTAATGTCTGGATAAGCTATGTATACATTAGTAATCCAAAAAAGAAAATTATATCTTTCTCCAGTAAATCTTTTCTGCATGGATCCTGTCACTGGATTGACAATTTTGTAAATTTAGTTCCTTTGACAATACAAATGAAAATGTATTTTACCATAAATGTATCTAATATAGATGGAAATTTCAGCGGTTAGTTGTTGAAAGCTTCTTCTGTACTTCTTCTGTAACTCCCAGTTAGAGGGACTACATTTGCTATTTTCCAGACTTCTGGAATTACTTCTGTTACTTGTCACTGGTTACTTGTGACTACCATAACACCTTTAAGATTCTATCCCAACTTATCCATTGATTATGCCTTGTTCACACTTTCCCAAAACCTAGGATATTGCTAGGATTGGCTCATTGTTATCTTGGGTCAAAGTACTTAGGTCTGTTGACCCAGGATTTGGACCTGATACCTTTGCAGGATTATTTCCACGTCTGGCACAAGTAACCACTGGTGTGAACTGCTTCACCAGGGTTTTTAAACACAGGTTTTAAAAAAGAAGCAGATTTGCCGGATTAGAGCAGGTGAATTTAAAAGTTCCTCTTTGTTTAAAAAAAACTAATTACCATGGGAGATGCAGGTATAGTGTGATTGGGGTCATCAAGGGGATTTCCCGGGTCCAAGGTGCACTGTGAACAAGGTCTGACGAGCTGGAATGATCTGTGACATGACAATATAAAAATATCTGGGATATTGTTGGGACTTCAATGTGAACATGGCATTAGTTCACTATAAGCTTTGATATTTCTATTAGGGCCTGCTCCTCAGGACTAATGAATTACTTCTTTTGTATCAATGAGTTGGATACAGAGTTACACTATTCACACATCTGTAAACTTTGTAACATTTATAAAATTATATAAAAAGATATATTACTGTAACATGACTTGCACTTTTCACAACTCTTACCTGGTACAGTAATTCAAATTTAAATTGTTAGCTCAAAATAAAAGTCCCAGGGCACACTTTGCTACTTGCATTCATGAGTAAATGTCTTGCTAATTCTATAAAGCAAAACCTTTGGTATAGTTTTTTCCTTTGTACTTTTTTGTCATTCGGAAAATCTTTAATACAAAATATTAAAAAAAATAAAAAAGGCTTCAAAAGACAGGTATGATAAAATTAGCAATGGTCACTAAATGAGCTTACTGATCATTATTTTATAGAAAAGGAGAGATCTTATTTTTCCTTGCCTTTATCTAAAATAACATGTAATTAGAACAATTTTTTCACTGAGTAGAGATGGCTGTAATAGAGCTTTATAATTGCGGCAATTAGGGACAATGACCCCTTCATGTTAGTGCTTTTTAATGTGGCTTAATGACCTATAAAGCAGTTAGAAAGAAAAACATATAACTGAACATTTGCAAGATAAATTTTAGGAAAATGCTATAGAGCAAAGCAAAGAATCATAATGAGATTATGTTACATAACTATTGTGCTGCAGACAAAAAATAAAATAGATATTTATGTGTGTGTCAATGGCATGGGAACATTTTTAATAGTTTGCTACCATCTGCATGCAAGGAATTGGAACAAGAAGATATTGATGGGCTATTACAGCTCTTGTTAGCTTGCTTCTGTACACAGTTTATAGACACACCTAATGACTGATAGCAAAGCAGACAGATTATGCTCTTAGAATTTGTACTTTATAACAATGGGCCAGATTCAGATCTTTAGGCACTCGTGACTTAAGTTGGCTATCCACTAGAACTGTATCACTCTCATGGAAAATTGACACCGACAAACAGGGTGATTTTTAGGTTTTTCTAGGTAAAATCACCCCGTCATCAGGCCATCCGCGAGAACGATATCGTTCTCATGGTGGCCATAGAAAATAGTTAGGAAATAAATTAAATACAAATATACTTATGTTTCAGGTGTCTTCGCTAGGCCCTGGAATGGTGCCCAGCTGCTTCCTCCCATGCTCCAGTGCCTTCAGTGTGTACAGAGACCACGTATATGCGTGACATCTTGTTGCATGTTGCACACAGATACTGACCAGTGTTACTGTTACACTGTTATTAGACTTGTGCTAGGAAACATCATCTCTCACCTGTAATACTGATTGCAATTAATTTAATTTACCTCCTTGAATCTGATTGGTTGCTATGGGCAACTTTTCAAATTCCCTGGAGTTTCCCCGCTTAGTGAATTTAGGCCTATGTATCATACAGTGGCATAAAAATAAGTTTGTGCTGTTGAGAGCCTTGTTTCAGGACTAGGAGATAAAGAGCATAATATTTATCTTCTTAGCATTGTCTGTTGTACACAAAAATCACTGCACTGTCTTTAAATTGTCACACTTTGCACTAGTAAAACATAGGTGAAAATGTTGTTTCCTAGAATGCTGTTTACCTGTGCTTCTAAAATACTCATGACTGTCAAAGAAATAAACTTTCAGTCTTTGATTTCATTCGAAGCTTTTAACACCAAATACCTCCATATGTTGTTTTAATCTCTTCTTGACATACTCCAGTGAGACCACCAGCTACAATTTCTACAGAAGTTATTGATTTCCCAATGTTAAATGGTCTTTTTTTAATCTCCGATTAGCACTGTTCCGCCTGTAATATTCAGACTTTCTCACAAAAACATCTACTGCTGTTTCGGGCAAGCTTATACACAATTATAAAAGGGATGGATCAACCTCTAAAATTATAACAATGTATTTTCAGACCCTCCAACATGACCCATTCCACCAGATACAAAATACTCTGTTCTGGAACTTCCAGCAATCAGTTACTATGGTAACCACCATTGTTACATTACTGAGACATCAGTTAGTTCGTTATAACCAGGTGAGTGACAGCTGAAAGCCCAGGAGCGGAGTATTATGTACCTGGTGGAATGGGTCATGTTGGAGGGTCTGTATTTTATCCAAAAGGCACCACCAATATGTAATAACATATTAGTAAGTATTTTAATATGAGCTATAGTGCAATAAACTATAACCAACAATTGACTGAGATACAATAAATGTTTATTCAATGCATTATTTGTTCTTATCCTGTGTAGCGTAGTATTCCTATACTCAGTTTAAGTATATCAGTCCCTCTTAAATATATACAATAAATACTTAAAAAGGTATCCAAAAACATAAATTCAGTCAAATATAACTTCTTCCGCTTAATATACCATGATTATTCAAGATCTTAGAGCGGGTTTACCCATAAACCTTCACAGATAGCAATAGTCCCATCGTTCAACTATTATGTGCCTCCAATAAAAAATGTATGTACAAGGAGAGCTGAGACAAACTCACTCACAGTCAACAGACTTTATTCAAATAAATGAAAAGGCAGAATCGAATACAGAATCAATGTAGGCAGAAACACCACTAGACACCACTATAAAACATAAACATTATTTTTCACAATATTTTAGTAACCAATAGCATTTAGATATTATCGTTCACATCTATATGTTTGATAGACATAATAAACTGGAGTATAATCTCCACAATTTTGCTGCCTTGAAAATCGTTTAATGCGATACCTGCACAATCCTCAACTCACACAAGTCAGGCTATAGACAACCACAATTTCTATATTTTTTTTCTAGCTCAACCACCTCTGCAATGGTTACCATGAAGTTTAATACTCTACTGGGTATTCTACTTGGTACTGGATTATCATTTGGATATTGATGTTAGTATTGATGATAAGATACTATACACTATGCAAACCATATACCGTATATACTCGAGTATAAGACAAGTTTTTCAGCACATTTTTTTGGTCTGAAAATACCTCCCTCGGCTTATACTCGGATTACCTGGACTCAACCTGACCGACCTGTTCTGCGTGCAGTGCAGGGCTCCAGTGTCTCCCTTTCACCTGCCACTGGTGTCTGCAGCTGCTAGGTTGATGTAGCGGCGGCGTCACAATGTTTCTGTGTGCAGACAGGTCATTACGGTAGCCCTTGCCTCTCCACAATTATTCCTTCCACTGTAACATGATCTATCTGTAGCTGCACTTAAAAGTCCTGTGTGCAGCTGCTAGATTGATGAAGAGGGGCTTCTGTTAGCTGAAGCTCCCCATGCAAGCAGTGGCGATCAGCTTGTAATGCTAAAGGCTGTACTCGATCCCTTCAGATCCCCCTCCTTCTACCTCCCCCTCCCCTCTCCATAGGAAGTGCTGCATCGTGAAAGTGTCAAGAGTCAAGAAGAAAGCTATTCCCTCTCTCATGTGCTGGCTCTCTCTCGCTCTATCTATATGTGCTGGCTGTCTCTCTCTCTCTTTGTGCTAGCTCTCTGTCTCTTTCTCTGTGTCCATGTGCTGGCTCTCTCTCTCTCTCTCTCTCTCTATGTGCTGGCTGTCTCTCTCTCTTTGTGCTGGCTGTCTGTCTGTCTGTCTCTCTCTCTCTTTGTGCTGGCTGTCTCTCTCTCTCTCTCTCCCTGTGCTGTCTCTCTCTGTGCGGTCAGACAGTTGCATCAGTAATAGCATCCCTCCAGTTCAGTGAAAAGGGCTTAAGAGGTTAGCGGAGCAGTTACCAGTAGCTGTAGCATTTCCCAACCTTAGCTTATATCGAGTCAATAAGTTTGACCAGTTTTTTGTGGTAAACTTAGGTGCCCCGGCTTATACTTATATCCCCGGGTCTGCTTTTACTCAAGTATATACGGTAATGCTATGCTCTTTTACTTCATCATCCCATGCAAGTGGTTTTAATAAAATAATAAATTTTATTTCAATAATCTTAAATTGGAAGTAATCTTTAGATAAAGCAGCGAAATATATATTAAAAATTATAGAAAGTGAAAAGACCACGTTTTCTCAAAGTAAATCCATCATCCATCTGGCTCGTATGTTTTTCCAAAGGGCAGTCAATTCCTTGTCCTACAATAAGTGACAGTCAGTGCAGTCCTTTAATACATGGTACAGGCCAAACCAGCATTGTTGGAGGGTATGTTATGTGTATGTGTGAGACATACTAGCTATGTTGGTGTCATTTTTATAAATGTGTGGTGTGTGTGTGTGTGTGTGTTATGCATGTGTATATATAGTACATGTCTTTAGATTAGGGTTAGACGTGGGTATTTATAATGGTATGTAGGAGAACATTTATAATAAAAATGTGAATCTGGAGGAGTGCGGCTTATTCAAGGGGGCAGAGCTTGGGAAAAGTTATGGTATACCATACAGGTTCACACATACATACACACACAGACAATCCATTTCTACACGATATGTTTTGTAATTGTTATGCATGTATATTGTGTGTGTAATATATACAGGGCGATAAATGTGATGTAATATAAAAATAGACAAATAAGCATATAAGAGTTAAAACTGAAGACATATAGTTTGAAAATACATATGTCCCAAGGTGGTTAAGGACCACCATTGCAGAAAAGCTTTGTAAGTGGCTAGTGGCTAAGCANATATTTGCAAATATTTGTGAATAAATGAAGTAGCATACATTAGTTTTGGCTAATGGAACGAGTGCTGGGGATCTTTCTTGTATCTTTCTAGCACCTGCATTGTGTTAGCTTACAAATTAATATGCAGACTCCAGCTTTGTGTATGTATGTATGTATGTATGTATGTATGTATGTATATGTGTGTGTGTGTGTGTGTGTGTGTGTAAAACATGCTTCAATGCTCCTTCTCTTCTGTTGTCTTGACATGCAATGTCTCTGTGGGCACACTGGGCAGCTGCCCAGGTTCCTGTGATTCTAGGTCTACTGTTGCTACAAGGATCTAAACTTGAATTGATAAACAGATATTATATGGATTATTTAGTGTTTTGTAAAATAAAATATAATCTACTGACCTTTGTTGATGTTATTTCCCATAACAACTGTTTGTTCATCCCTCTATATCTATACATTATAAGGGTTTAATGCAAATTAGCCCCACATTGAAGAGAAATAAACAAAAGCCCTGAATGTGTCATGAATGTGCAGATAGAGTTTTTTCATTTCTGATAATGAGAGGTGTTGTAGTTAAGATCTCTATAATAAACAGTATTCTTATTCCTACTATTTACAGAGTACCATCACAATATGACTTCGAGCCCCCAAAAAAACTTTTGGAACTCATCCAGAACAGCAAAACGTAGGATTTGTAAGGAATCTTTCAATATAACAAACGTATTTTACACTTTCAGTAGGAGATATTAGTTTATGGAAATGAAGCTCATCAAGGTCGGCTTTGAAGCCATTTTTTACAGCTATGATCCAATGCAAGAAATTGTTCAATCAGACCCTGCCGCGTTTGTGCAATAAAGGGCTATAAGAGTATCCACTTTTACCCACTTTTATGGTTTCCTTGATTTCTTCCTTCTGATTGCTATGCTACTGCTTCGCTCACAGGGATTGCATTCCCTGAAAATCCTCTCTTACATTTCAGTATTTGTGTGCACGCTTCTGTTTTCAGCGCAGTATATATTTTATTCCTTTAGAAAAAGACATTCACATAAATCAATACCAATTACAAACTAAAAGCTTCACATATAGCTCCTTGCTTTGTGCAATCATATTTTTGAAACTTCATAGTAAGTGGCTCCTGCAGTGTACATTATCCATTTAACATACTTTATAGCAAACTTATCCCATCTCAGACTTAACATTAATTTGAATATGTACAAGTTGGAAATAAATATCTATATTCATGAAAATGAAGAATGTTATTCAGCATTTGTGAGTATATCTAGTAAATGGTTAGTTCAGTACATTTTCTTTGACTGCTGAACAAATATGAGACAATCTTTATAACGTCTTAAAGACAATGGGAGTTATGAGGGTCCAAGTAAATGTCAATTGTTCTACTGTTTGTACATATGGCGTATCTCATGAATTTGATGTTGACATTAGGTGTATTTGTATTTTTTACATCATGTTAAGGACTTTTTTTCTTTATGGTAAACAAACTCTGATAGTTTACCATATTTCCCAACATTCTCGATTCCAGCAGGACAGTCCCGATTTCGGATATAAGCCCTACTCACCCACTAATTTGTCTCGATAGGGGTGCAAAACTGGCAGAATTTCTTTATTGTTTATATCATACTTTTCTTTATTTTTTCCTGTATGGGATGGAAAGGTGGCAGTCCTTGGATAGACGGGGTTAGGGCTGCACCAAGGACAGGGCTGGGCTTTGAAATGTAGAGAGGTATGGTTTAACCTTAGCTGCCAACTTTTTATCTCATTTCCACTTGGAGAGGTGAAAAGAGATAGCAATATCTGAGGTGAGACTATAGATTACAATATATGTGCTTTACCAATTAATTTAACTGTGCATACAAATGTAGTAGGACTATCACACTATCGAATACTATATAGACTAAATATAGTAATACTCTAAAACAGTGGTCGAAGTGGAAATTTAGAAGTGGGGGTATGGACATTTAGAAGTGGCGGTATAGAAACACAGGATATAATAGTCAATGCAGATTTGAAGTTTTTCAATGACATCAGTGGGAGAAGTGGCGGTATGGCATACCCCCGTATACACCCCCACTTCGAGCCCTGCTCTAAAAACAAAACAAGTGCCTTTTCTGCATCTGCATATTATGACAAAATCCAGTGGACATTATGAGTCTTAGAATTTGCTATAGGGCCAAGGTGTGGTGTCCTATTCATTTAAATTTTTAATCATATTTTGCTCATTTAAATGTCATAATAGTATTTGTTTATTTTCAGTAACAGTACCAATAAAACCATCAGTTTCTATTGATGTTGAAAGGCATTTCTGGGTTATGAATAATTCAAATGAATCTCTCCAAATAATATATGATTCTACCTATCCAACTGATGCAGATAAATGCTGCGCTGTTTGTAGGTAATGATCTTATATCAATCTGTTGTCTTTTATTACGTTTAGCTCATTAAAATAATATGTGCTTAGGCTACTCTGTTTAACTTAAAATATTACACCTTGCTTCAAGTAGCAATAGAAACCAACTTTTTAACCAACAGTAACCAGTGCAGGACAATTGCAGGACAATTTCTAAATGACAATTTTGTACATCATTTTGACACCTGGCTCTCAGTGTGTTACTGATCACTAAATTTAAAAATGGGCTTTTAACTTGTCAATCTGTCTTATTGCTGTATCCTGCATTTAATTCCTGTGGAGAAGCTTTTATACTTTCATGTTCCTTTATAAGTGTTTAGTTTTCCCTTCAGACTCCCACTGTTATAATAGTATAATGTAATCCATTGGCAAATTTCTCACTAAGGGACCACTACCTAGAGGATGGAATGAGCGGGTGGTAGCACTCTGAATTTTTTATGTTGAAGTACTCTATTCGTGTCCCATGTAACTGCATTGCTTCAAAAATTAACATAGTAGCTGTGGACTTCAGCATTGCCTGTGTCCGTGGCCAAAACACATGAAATTCTATGGGTCTGAGCAGTGTGGCGCTGATATAATGTCAACTGCTGGGAGTCTCTCCATTATTATTATTATTATTATTATTATTATAATTTATTTAGTTAGCGCCATATATTTTCTGTGGTGCTTTACAGATCTGCAGACTGTGCTGTCTTTGTGCAAAACAAAAGAAAAAAAGTTAATGCAAGAGAAGAGAAAAAGATAGGTGAGTTAGTTACATGAGGTGGTGAGCTCATTGTATATAGAACTTTTAGCATAGGAATTAAGACTGTACATCCTTAAGCTCTTCATTTCTCATTGTGCTCAAATTGTCCCTAAAATTGTCTTATTTAACATTTCTTGAAATTTTTACAATACACAATAGAAGAGAGAGAATGACACAATGGTCACTTGCAAGAATACAAACATTTGTCCTTAAGGAAAATTAATGACATATTTGTCACCTTATTGGGACAAGGAAATCGGGAGTTATGTAAATTATGTACTTGTGAGGGGAGTGAGGTTGAGAATATGAAAATATGGGTTTGCAGATACAAAGTTTGNATTTGGTTCACCATTGCTGTATACAGGTATTCAGTTAAGAGGATGGTATAAATCATCCTAAACTCCATATCAGGAACATTGGTTACCGATCTTTTCAATTTTGAATTCAATTTTTTACTTCAACAAATCACTTTCAATTTGTTGTTTCTACAACCATTTACTTTGGTGTGCTTCTTCTGGTTGGCAGTCTGTAACTACACCTTAAGACATTGGGTGGCAACAATCCCATTTACTCCAGTGGCCAATGGGCCATTTTTGCCACGTCTTCGGATGATGAAAGGTAATACAAGATTGTTGGCAGTCAGTGCAGCTGCAAAAAAACTATACTCCATGTCTGGAATAGACTTGAATGTCCACCAATCACTTTGTTTCAGGAAAAGGTCTTTAATTTATTTCTTATGGACTGGATAGAATCCTAGTGTGGCAGGATTATATTGATATGTTGCCTTCGCCTACAAGATTTTAAATCCATATATGTTTTTCCATCTATTTGTGGTATAAGCTACAAGCTATAAGTCTTTATTTGGAGAATTTCCAGTACAGCTGTAATAAGACATTGAAAAACCTAAACAAGTGATATTGTTGATCAATCAGAGTTTCCGATTGATCAGCGATGATCGTTTGTTTAAATAAAGACAAAAGAAAATACCTGTAAAAAAACATACTTACATTCCTGGGGTCTTTGCCGGGCACCTGAGCTGTGTCCCCAGAACCTTCTTGTACAGAGAGATGCTGTTTATGCATGACGGCACAGGAATGTATGTTTTATTTCTTTTTTATTTTTACAGGTATTTTCGTTTTTCTGGTCACCAAGAGAACGATATCGTTCTTGTGGATACCCCGCAGACGGTGCGATTTTCCTTAGGGAAAATCACCCAGTTTGTCGGTGCCGATATTCCACGAGAACTATGTCGTTCTCATGGATGGCCAACTTTACAGTTTAAAAAATGCAACAGGATTTTGTTATGAAGCATGTTAGATTCTTATTTTTTGGCTTTTTGCTGTTAATTCTGGACCGGCTCTGTGTGACTTTGAGGAAGGGAAACAGTAACATAAAGAAAAGCAAAGAGATATAAATCTATCTTTGTTATAAGAGCAAAAGATGGATTAACTGCATAGTGTATTATCTGTGCCTCAGTTGTTTTGCTGCCAAACATCAACATTCACAGACTGAAAAATTGAAACAAGTTGCGTAAACAAGGAAAGCTATAATTCACTGATTAAGGGGAAATCTCCCAAAGGAATGTGTTATATACTAAATAGCTATTTTTTAGGAGTAATGGTGTAATGGTGTGATGTCTTACCAGAGAAAAGTGTAAAGGCTTTTGCAAATATCGCCCGAAAATTTGAATCAAACTGAATAATGTTTCTGTTGGAACAGAATATATATATTAATAATCATTCTGAAAATGAAAATAGCTCCAGACATGAACAGACATATTATAAATTGCTGTATAATAGACTATAGGATTGTGCTTATGTGGTGTAAGAAACCTTAGATTGTCAGTGAGAAAATTCAGTTTAGTCAACAAAGTTCTTACACCAGATTGTGTAGCATGACTTTGAAATTGTTCATCTTCTGACATCATAAACCACATTTTAAGATATTGTTGTCCTTTTGCATTGCAATTACACTATAATATTCAAGTAGCAAGACCATTTGGATTACACTAGGTAAGCCATCTTTAAAATCATTATCATTATCATTAGTATTGTTCTACAACAAAAAATATTTGCACAGTTAAATCTAAAATGAAAATTTATTTCCATAAAACACCAAGTTGTGAATTCAACCTCTGCCTTAAAGTCAGTGTTGTATGGATCATAATGCATTTTGAACAATTAGGCCTAAATTTACTAAGCAGGGAGATTGCAAGGAGATTGAAAAGGTGGGATGTTTCCCATAGCAACCAATCAGATTCAAGCTCTCAGTCTCATTTTACATACTGGAGAATGTGAGCTTGAATCTTTTTGGTTGCTATGGACAACATTCCCAGTTTTCAATCTCCCTGCAATCTCTTGGCTTAGTAAATTTAGGCTTAGTATGCATCCTCCTCACACCTCAGACCTTGATCATTGTGTGAAAATCGCAACAGAACAATGTATGCAAGATAACCAAAAGCCTAAAATCTAATTTATAATTGACTCCCATATTGACACATGAATTAACTTACAATCATGGTATCATGAGCGTATCTGAGGGTTTTTATGGACTTTCCAATTATTATTGATCGTTCAACAAACTAAACTGGAATTCTCCAATGCATTAAATACTTGCAAATTGTTTCTTTTTGATTAATGTTCATGCTGGAATTTAATTAATTGCCTTCTGAATAAATGAACCTTGCTGCATATTGTGATGTTAATTTTCCAGGATTAATCAGTAAACTTAAACCTGTTTACCTTTCTATTGTACTGTATCAATATCTGATTGCATTGGTTCTCAAAGTGTAGTTCATGTACAGGTATGCATTATTTTGCCATATTTTGATCAGGCTGCATCCCAGTACAAAGCTTTCGGGGGTGCATTGAGTCTAAACCTTATGCATTCGTAACGCTGCACTAAAATATATATACCAGTAGCTGTTAATGATGACAGTCTGGCTTAAGATAGAAGCCAAAAAAAATGCCAAACAAAATAGACAAAATATCCAACTCACATTAAACATAGCACTTTTTGACACAATTACTGGGGGGGACACTTTCAGCACANAAAAATGTGCTTAAAAACTAGGCTTATACTCGAATTCTACAGCCACCATTTCTGAAAGATTTGTTATGCAAAGTTAATGTTTAATAGGAATTGAGAAAGGCATGTTTACCTGGATACAACTGCCCACTGTATGTATGCTTTATCCCCTCTAGAGATCAGACCCAGGATAGGACCATTTATAGGGATAAAAAAACCTTTACCATAAAAACTTTATCCTGCCCATAAGTAGTCATTCTTAAAATTATTAGTACACATCAGATGCCTTAACCTACCACTCTGATTTACTCCTCTTCTGGGCTGGTGCACCAAAAATTTTGGTGATTTAAACAAACGTTATTAAGGTTTTCCATATTACTATATTTGATTGACATTGCACTAAAATATCTGTCATTTATGGAATAAATAAATAGCACATCTATATTAGTCTTCAATCCAAATCTGGTTTTAGCCAATTTAATTATCTTTCTATAATTGTTGCTCAAACAATCTATAACAGTTGTTATCCATGTGAAAATAAGATGTCACATGTAGCAAATGATCAGTCTGCCTAGAATACTAATGTTTCACACTCATATGAATATAAGAAAGTAGCCACTATAATGTAATGCTTTACAAAGTCAACCAATTATGATGAATGCCTCAGCTAAAAGAGTGAAACTAAACATTACTGACACATTTTATTAATAGATATTTTTATGAAAGCATTTTATTACCTGTCAAATTCAGTAAATATTCAGTATTATTTATAAGAAGAAACGCACATTTGTTCGTGAATCATTCATTCTGCTCATTTAATTTAAATTATATAGACGTATGCTAAATGGCAGGGTTTCACCACTTAATAGGGTCTATCTGTATTTATTTCTAATGTATTAATTTGTAGGCTCTTTGGGCTGGATCTAGACGTCTAGACGTGGTCTGATTTCGGTCAATGCTCCAGATACAGAATCAGTAGCGGAAAAGACTGTCAGAAAACAGCGTATCGTCTTGTAAATTTGGTGTGGGTTCCTGATCTAGAGAACATCCAGATCCAGATGCCTTGTTAATGTAGTCCAGGGTCCTGGGCAGTAAAAACTCTGATGAAAAGGACATGATGCCACACAAGCCACACAAGACTGTCCCGTTGATACCTTGATACCCTGGGTCAGAGTAGATCCACCACTGCCCTTTGAAATACCCTACTTCCATCCTGATTTCATACCTTGGCGTAGTCGGGGTAGCTTATTGTATGGACAAAGACTCCAAAGGCTACAGTACATAGTCCATAAACAAGTGTCAGAAAACTGTTCCTGGACTTTGTTTTGTTGCCCATAAAAAGTATATTTAAGTTGGAGAATATGGGCTGGATTCAGCTTTTCACTCTCATGACTTACACTCATGAGTTACACTCTCATGGGCAAAACCATGATGAATTGCAGGGGAGGTAAAATGAATGTCAGTGTTTGCATGCAGGGAGAATACTTTATTGTTGCATGTTGCACACAGATACTGACCA
>JABWIB010004300.1:7148-20233 GCA_016617825.1 Platyplectrum ornatum
GAGTGCCGGTATTCCCCGAAGTACTATATATATATATATATTTTTTTTTTTTTTTTACATTTCCATGGGAATTGACCTGCTGTTAACACTTGACCATCTCTGAGATGGTGCACGCATATGGCGAAAGTAGAAGACATATCCCCTTCTACAGCGCATGTTTAAATGAGAAACTCCTCTTCTCTCATTTATATATGCAATGTGGCAGTCAGATGCACAAGCATACAGATGGGCACCTTTGCACCCATCTGTGTGATTGTGTTGCTGATCTGCGCATGCATATTTATTAATAAATAAGCATTATTATTAATAATAATAATAATAATAATAATAATATGTAAGGTCTGAATGAGAGAATAAATTAAATCTAATATCTATTTGATAACATATGTTCAATTAACATTTTTATTATGTTTTTTCTCTCATACAGCCTTATCAAAATGTACAAAATAATAGGTTTATAAATGAAGTTATTCACATAATTTATGAGTCTTAGTTTTCTTTATATGCTTATTATTAATTTATGTGGTTGAACATCTTATAGCACAGAGAACACTCCTCCATATCACACTAGTTTAACATTTTACACTAATTTTATTTCCCATGCCACTAGTTACCTCTTGTACTGGAACCTAAATTGAAGGAGATACTCCTAAACATATGTTGAATTTATTAACCTTGGACCTGATTCAGCGTTCCTTGCGCCCGACTCCATGCCATTCATAGCGCAAAAGCGCAGCTCTGCTCTGGATTCATAGCGCAAAAGCGCAGCTCTGAATAGAGCGCAGGGAGAGGGGCATGCCTTATGCCCCGCTTCCCTGCGCTATGTAAAAAAAACTGCAGAGGCTCCGGACGCTGTGTCCGGAGCCTCTGCAAGCGTGTACTCGCAGCGGTACGCTGCAAGCATGAGAGCCGGCACTCGTGCCAGCTTTCATGAAGGACAAAAAAAAATAAAAAATAAGTAAATATTATTTAAATTAAAAAAAAAAACCCAGACACACTTTATTTATTATTTTATTTTTTTTTATTATATTTTATTTATTTTTTACTTTTTTTTACAAGTAATGAGGCAGATAATTGTCCATAGGACAATACCTGCCTCGGTTCCACTGCGCTACGCCTGCACCATGTCCTGATATGGTGCAGGCTGCGCTTGCACAAGCACACATGCAAATGAGAAAAGGGTCGTGGAACGCCCCTTTTCTCATTTACATGCGGCGAAGTCGCAGAGGCACGGAGTCGGGCGCATTCAGAGCCGATCTGCGCATGCGGGATCGGGAAAAACACTGAATCAGCCCCTAAATCATGATGCAAAATTGACAGAATAATTTCTCAAAATCCCAGTTTTAAATTGCAGACATTTGCCGCAAAAACTATACTTAGTAAATAGACCTTTAAGAGTGCTGCCATATTTTCTATACCTTGCTTGCAATTCTGTTGTGCCTAATCATTAGTTTGGGCCCCTTGTTTTAAATAACTACCAGACTATAGCCTTTTATTGCTACATAGAGTTTTTAATAGACATATGTTTTCTCCTTTATTTCATATATATTTATATTTTCATATAATTTAATGTATACCTTTATGAGTGGTATAACTGGCCAATTTAAAAATTGCTTGAAAATGGACTATTCAGTTATAAATATGGATTACGTTGGAGAATACCTTTGTGAATTCAATGTCATGTCAGATTATTCAATAGGCTTTTCCACATTATATTTAGTCCATTTTATAGAACATATTATAATGACCAGGTNCATAGAATCATTAAAAATTTTGCTTATTTCTAGGAAGTTTGAATATTTAATGGAGTAAATTTAAATGATGGAATGATGATAGTATTTGAATATGACATAGGCATAACAGCAGACGTCACTTAATAAATAGCATAGGAGAATTTAATAGCAGCACATTTCTTGGCAACGGTTTACCCAGCTTAAGTGTCTGTGTTGTTTTCTGGACTATAATTAGGCACAGAATTTGCATGGGCTGACTACCCCACAACTCCCTGAGTTCAGGGAACTNGTTTAACAGAGGATGTTTCTAGTTTATGTACTGTTTTGACGGTCATCTATTTCTATTCATGTAGACTANACTATTTTAGAGGAGATCGCTTGAGAGCTATCTTTAGAACTCAATAGGATATGTCTGTGACATTTTAGTTGGGTGGAAATATTTGATGAACACTAACAGTATTCATGTGGCTGATAGACTTANATGTTGGAGGCTAGTCCTAGTTAATTACTCACTCAACTCTATAGAATTTCTGTAGTCTTCAAGCATTTAGTCAAAGACAAAACAGAATAAATTAAAAAAGCCCAGAGTACAGACACTACTAGAGCTCTATATATAGACCGTAACTGTTTCCCCACCCCTGAAGTAATCCAGTATATGAGGTAATGCAGTATATAGAAATGGTTAAAGTAGCTAATANCAGTTACCAAAGAGCCAATCTGCTATTTGTTGGTGCATCTTTAAAATGTATAATAGGGGTGATGCCTATATATACTTNCCTCCCTTCCTTATTTTTCCTAAAATGCTAGATTAAAGGGTGGGGAGTTTGAATTTAACAGTGAATAGGAGACCTGGAGACCTAGTCGCCCTGGCAAACAGAAAAATAGACGAGGCCTTTAGAATCAGGCAGAGACAAATATTTTGGAAGGTGACAGGCGCAAACATGTTACAGCTGCACTGCTTCCAGGCTTATCAGAGTAGTTATGGACACAGACATGGCCTGACTCACCCCTATGAATAACACTGTGCACTCCCCATGGGCCATTCTACAGAATGCATGCAANGCAGGAAAATCTATACAAAAACAAAATAGGAAATATATGCCCCAGCTCATCACTTATTAACCAGTTGCTAACCTGCACTTCTATCTGTAAAATGAAATACAAATATATTATCTATACACATTTAAGTGTATGACTCACCTGCCACTTTCTCGGCCTGTCTGAGGGGAGCAGCTGCCACAGGGTGTTAATCCATGGAAGCTATTTAGAGACTTTAAGGGGGGAGGGTGGTGCTCTAGGTGAGTTTGCTCTTAATTTAAAACCATGATATATGAGCCAAAATGAGGACTCTCGCTGTTTAAAGATAGAACTACCTATACCAGAAAAACTAATGNTATTTTTAATATTTATTTGCAAATGTGTGTTACTAATCATTTCCCTTTACAATACAATGGCAGGTTAATCAGTAAATTACACTCAATGAGCTGGGGCAGTTTGTGCAATAAATCAGGCTCAAATCTGTTATATTTAAAAGGTAAATGTGGGAATAACAGAAATAATTCATAGCAACTGCTTATAATCATAGCAATATGAAAGCTGCTACATATGTGAGAAAACATGCCTGTACTCTTGATTTGATGAAAAATATCGTGGAGGTATTGGAATGAATATTGAAACAAAGGGAATACCCACTNTAAATTAGCACACAGGAAATATCCACCCCTTTCACACTGTCAAGCCAGGTAGTTACATCTTACATCTTCAACCCTCATTCACACTGCTGCAGGGAAGTATACATTTTTGTATCCCCATTGTATTACCTGGAAACCCAAGATACACCTGGAAATAACACTGCTTTTTACCTGTATTGAAATTTAATAAATGCTCCCCTATGATAAAAGACTCCTTCTGTCCAGTACGCTTCATATATCACTCAAATATCTCACTAAATTATATTTTATATTTATGTTTTAAATATATTTATTAAAAAATGTACGCTTTGCGGAGACCTGCTTGGTCAATTATATCCCCTTTACTGCAGAGTGGGCACTCTTTGGTATAGTCCCCACCGACCAGGATAAAAATCTAAAAAATCTATCCTCCAGACTTGGTTGGCTCCTCCATTTGCCTTATTTCGGGAAAAATTGCACTTNCTGTTCAGGATGGACTGGCTTGAGTCTCTGCTGGACAGGGACCGCAAGGTGGAGGCTTTCTTCGCCACTTGGGAATCGTATATGCAGCTGTTGTCACGCAGAACAGTAAACGCACCTCTTTCCAGGACACCACTTGGTACGCGACGAGGTTCGCATTGCTCCCCTCCCAGTTACGTCCAGATCCCTGAGGTCCTAATCCTGCCCGTTTCTCTTCCTTTTGTGATAACCATCCATCCGCTCCGTCCTTCTGTGATTATACCATTTTGATGTGTTACTATAGATGTTAATGCACATTGTATTGTCCGCTTGTTTTCTGCTCAAATATGATGNCACTTTTGTATGTGGCACAAATGTATGCTACATTTGGCATAGTGTACCAATAAAACCTTCTTTTGAAAAAAAAAAATGTACATGTGGTGAAATAGTTCTCATGAATCCCTGAAGAATGGAAAGCCTTAAACCAGTTAATTTATAAATATGCTCTATTTTAACAATTTTATTATAGATACAGGTAAAACAGATTTCAGACGCTAGATTTGACCTCCAGCTTTTTAGACAAGCTAAAGGAGAGAGAGAAATATATCTCTACCCAGTCCATACGGAAAATGAAGTGGAGTTATTCGCGAAATGGGAAGGNGCGGGGTTTGGGGTGGTCTAATCCAAGTCTGTAGAATCACCCGCATCTGTGCGAGTCTAAGCTGATCTGCGCATGCAAACAGCGGCGACTCCACCAGCCAGCGCTTAGAATCAGGTCCACTGTGCTTAATTTTAAATCCTTATTTTATGTGATTTAATACAATCAAAGTTTCCATTTATCCAATATATTTTAATACAAGCTACTACCAATATACCCTAGTACAAGCTACTATCTATCCAGGCATAATGGACCTACTATAAATCTTACTATAACACCCTAAGATCCTCGCCTTCTAAAAGCTTTCCTTTACATATCTACAAAACTACGTGTGAAAAAACACTTCAACAAANGTGTAATCAACACTTATCAAACCTAATCATTGTGTGATATAAATGTGGTAAAGTAAAAACTATAGTCACTATCCAGTAGCGTGACCTGACAGAGCTCAGTAACAGTCGCAATTCATCTCAGCCTCTATGTTTCTGCTGCTGCCGCTTTCCTGCTGCTGCACTGATAGCTGTGCTCCAAACCCTGTTTACCAGTGGTGTCTCCTCTGCTTCCCGGCTGCTGCTTGTCTGGGCAGCAGACAAGCAGCAGCCGCCATACAGGAACTTATTTCGACCATCACTGGGTTTGGGGGCCACATGTACCATCTTGAGAAAAAATTTAAGAACTGGTTCAATCCCATAACAGTCTGATCGACACCCAGGACGTGCTGTAGAAAGAGGTTGACCTCCTGGATCATGGATCCCTTCGAAATAATAGCAAAAGCCTGCAAGCGGTCAATATTACAAGCTCCTGCAGGTAGCCTCGGACCAAGACCATCTCATCGATCATATTCACCAGCTTCCAAAATCCAACATGGCGCCTCCCTCCATTCCTTTCATATCAAGGAAAACCTACTCCCACAGCCCGCAACCTGGTAGTCTCTGATCTTATCCAGGACCTCCAACTCTTTTCCCACCTGTCTCCTGCTACGCTGGCAGCCCGCTGGGCAAGAATATTCAATACCGTTGGGGTTTCCCGGTAAAGTTTTTGTGGCACTCCTCTCTTCCTGGGATATCCCTGTTGTATTTGATCCTGCTCCTCTACAAATGTTGAAATGTGGACTGGACATGTGGCTGTTTCCATGTGTATCTTTGCTGTAATGTTAATTGTTTATGCTTATAGCTAATTAGTAATTTATTTACCACAGTGTATGTTGCCTCATACTCCTATGCCTGATACACTGGGCATCTTTATTTTTTGGTTTCCCAAATATTTTCCTCTCCATCCCAATCCTCCCCTTCCTCCTACATTCCTCCCCCCCCCTTCCCACATGACGTGGCTTGCTATTGTCATATCTTGTTTATGTCTATCTTGGCCGTGGACACCTTCTCTGCACCTTCTGAGACATTTCCCTGCTAAATCCCCTCCATCCTGGTGTAACCGCCACTTTCTTTCCCATTCAAGAAGTATGGAACGACTGTTCTTTTCAGCGTATGGAATGGCTCATNCTCTTTGGTCACCCTTTATTTCCCTTTATGCCTCTAACTTTGACTACACCTCTTTCCTTCGCTCCCTGTTGGAACTCCTCCAAGAGGATTGGCAAGGTCAACCAATTCTCCTTGATGATTTTAAACTCACTCCTGACCCAAAACTAGACTGTTCCACCACATCCCCCCCTCCCGGTGCAGGTGTGTGGTGTTCCCCCTCTATCTTTTTTAATTATTCCTTGAATTTTGAAGTTATGTACCAAGGAGACTATACCTTTTACTCTGCCTCCCATAATTCCTACTCCTGTATTGATATTATCCTTACTAATAAGTGGACACTTCAACATTCCTCATCCACTGCTATTTTTGCCTTTAACATGGTCTGGGTCTGACAACCTGCCTGTGACCTGGNTTTGAGATCCCCTTTTCATCATGCCCCAGTTCCTTGGCGTTTCCCCAGCTACCTACTGCCTGACTTTTTGTTACAGCCCTCTTAGACTACCTGCTCCACCCCTACCATAACTCCCCATTTACCTTTGGTTTGCTCTTAAGGCTGTTCTCCACGAGGTTGCCATTGAGATCTGTGCCTCCTGCAAATCACAAAGATCTTTCCTTTCATATAATCTTCTATCCGAGGCCTGGAAGCTTTGCACAAGTCTGACTCGTCCCCTCAATTGAAGCTTAAATTGAACTCGTACGTAGGGATTTGGGACTCCCATCTCTCTGCTCGTTCTCGCACCTCCTTCACCTCCCAAGCCTCCCACTATAAACTGAACATGTCCAAAACTAAAGCTCTCCTAATTAACTTTCCCTTTGCACCTTCTATCCATATGTTTGGAAGTCTGAATACCTTTGCTATTTGGCCATCCAAATCCCCCCTCTCTGATCCATGTCTTCAAAGTCAATTACATCCCTCTTCTAACCCAACTCACCTCTCTAATGAAGGGTTGGATGTAATTTGAGATTTTGTGGACGGGCAGTATTGCTGCCTTAAAAATTACTATTTTCCTTTACTATTTCCATGCTATCCTTTGTTCCTTAACAATCTGGGGTCCCTCATGACGGCCTGTATCTGATTCAGGTGTCTCTCCTGGATAGCCGCCTCATGCCTGGTGCTCCCCAAAAGGGCCAGTGGTGTCTCACTCCGGGACTTGGGTAGATATCAGGAGGCTTGCTCCTTGGCTAAACTGACAGAATGAACCCTCCCTCCTGGTACTAAATGATAGATTGACCTGGAAAGCTCCCGCCCCTCCTTTTTTCCAGTGACTGACTTCCGCAGGACCTCCAAGATGATCCGTCGCAGGGATTCCCTTCCCCTGCAAACCTCCCTGTACCAAAGTAGTACTAAATTATTTAAAAGGTCAGCCAAGCATTACACATATCCTCTTCCCGGCCTCTTTACCGGACTCACTCTGTCCTTTGTCTTCTGCCAAGAATTCTCTTGAGTCCTGGCTCCTCTTCTCTCTTGTGCCCTATGGCTGTTCTATCCTTCATCTGCTGCTGATAACCCCGCTGTGTTCTCATTACCGATCCTCTCTCTGCTCTTATATGTAATAGGTGGGACCTGCCCAACGGAAGGAACATCAATGCTTGTTGTTGAGCACATCTGGTGCGCGGACATGCACCAGTGCACTTTTCCCCCACTTCCACAGGTGTACTTACACCTGCACCTTTGTCCCTACTTTCTCTTCTTTGAAATCACACCCCTACTAAGGCCCATCCCTGATTCCCTGAAGGTTCCTCTTACAGAGCNCTTGTTCTGTGGCTGATGTCCCAACCACGATCCCCTTGGAACCTTTCATTTGCTCCACGCTTTTTTTTCAACACCAAGGCAAGGTATTAATTGTGTAACTTATAGTTATTTCTTAAACTGCATCACTATGATTTCTGGTGGGCACACTCAAGCCCTCAAATACACATTACTCCATGACACATACTACAGAATTGACATTGTCCTCCTCAGCTATGATCTCAACATATGAAATTGCTACACGTGCCATGTGGCGCAGCGAGTCTCTCCTCCGTGACTCTACTATCTCACAACTTCGCAGTAATAAAATGACTGACTATTTCACCTTAAATGATACTCCCGAAGTCTCTGGGACACTCTGTGAAGCCCATAAGGCAGTTATACGAGGACATTTTGTGGCTCAGGATTTGCAGGCCAAGAGGGACAGACTGGCAAAAATTACTCCTCTCGTGGACTCTATATCGCTTAGAAGCCCAGCACAAATCCTCTCAGTTCCCTGATGACCTTACTGAACTTACCGCTGTACATGGGAAACTCAATCTGCTATTATCAGGTGGCCACTAAATGGCTCAACCAAGTATTCTATGAAAAAGTAGACAAGGCGGACTCCCTCTTGGCTTCTAAGGTGAGCACCACAATGTCCATATCTTAGCAATTAAAACTTGTATGACCAATTCCAAAAATATTAATCCGACTTATATCAAATACCTTGACCAGATTGCCCAGAGGCCATCTTCCAGAAAAACTCCCTAATAAATAATTTTCTTATGAAGGCTCAGCTCTCCTGACTTACCACAGAAGTTGCTCTTACATCACAAAAATTTAGTACGGCCCTGGGCCCCTATTGGTTTATGGTTGTGTTTTATAAATAATTCCATTTTAATCCCTAGGATGCATACATTGTTTAATGATATTCTCCATGGGGGGACCTGGCCTTGGAAATCATTGGCGGCTAGGATTTTAGTTATTCCTAAGAAAGGTAAAGACACCCCCCCCCCCTCTGTTACTCAAGCTATAGACCAATCTCTCTCCTTAACAATGATGTTAAGCAATGATGTTTAGCAATTGTATGCTAAAATTCTGGCCACTAGGCTTCCTGCGTTAATCTAACATGATCAGGTGTACTTTATCCTGGGGAGACAGGCCAGGGATATTACTTGTTGTGCAGACCTTATTCATATGTTTTGAATACCCCACTGGCTGTCCTTGGACACTGAAAATGCTGACAGGATTTCTTGGCTGTTCATGATGCTGTTTTGGGCCTGTCGGGTGTCTTCTCCAGGTGTCTTCATCCTCTCCCTCTTTAGCCACCCATCAGCTAGACTAATGGTTAACGGCTTCCCATATGATCCATTGTCCCTTATATTCGCTATGGTCAGTGAACCTCTGTCAGTCACTGTCCGAGAGTCCTTGGTTATTCAAGGGCTTGTGGTGGGGAAGAGAAAGTAAATTGTCCCTTTTTACAGATGACATCCTTCTCACACACCAACAGCCCTGCACCTCTCTCAGTAGCATTTTTCCATTCCTAGAGTACTATGGTTGACTATAAGGTTAATATTACTAAATTGAAGGCCTTGCTGCTGCATTGCCACCTTATATGCTTTATTTTGGAAAATTAGGTTCGATCTCCTTTGTTTGAAACCCTTATTTATGGGGTTCTGGGGAGTATCCTGGCTGTTAAAATNAATTCAGTTCCCAAACTGTTGTATTACTTCCAGTGCCTGCTGGTGAGAGTTCCACTGACTGAGCAACTCTTACTTTTCTCTAGCGCAGTTAGTTACACCTCGAGCTCTGTTATGCGAAAAATCTGTTTGCATGACGCACTTTTCTATCAATGGATGACTTACACACTCACTACCCTTCTCTGACTAACCTTTCTGCACTATACACAGCGCTGCCATTTTTTGACTGCTTGTGACACTGAAGTTATGGGTCTCACTCTATACCCATTTGAATCTCTCTGTCTCTCTCAATGGCATTCTCTCAGCTGCTTCCCTTGGTATAGGCTTTAAACATAAGAGGGAATAGGAACTGGATTTAGGTCTGCTCCAGAATAGGACTAATGGGAAACAATAAGGAAGCAGTGCTTTTTGCTCTATATCCACTCATCTTATGGAGAATGCTTACCTACCTATTTAAAAACTACACGCAAATACACCCACACAAAAAAAGGAAGGAAGGGAAAAATGAAACAACACAAGGGAAAAAAAACCAAAAATGTAAAATGCAAACAGAATTAACGTTAAAGTCAAAAATGAATTAAGACAAAAGTAAGGATGCTAAGCTGCACATCCAAAAATGTGAGCTAAGATCAGTATTGCGTCTTATTGCACCAGATGTAGCGGCTACAAAATGCTACTCAGGATTTGCTGTATATTGCACCCACAGTCCCTGGAAGTGATTGGACCTCTCTTTTAACTCTTATTAATTTTATGTGGTATGTAGCCCATANGGATCGTATCACACATTACCTGCATTATAAGGCGGGTTCACACATATCTGGGCACCATGGTTCTGGCTCCCCGCTTCCTGTTAGGCCCTTCCGCTATAGCCCCACATCCCTTTCTTTCCCCTTCTACCTGGACAGATGGCGACTCCCCTATCTCCCCATCCTCCCCTACCTTTTACTTACTCTATTCTTTGGATACATCTATCTGTGTTTTGCTTTTTTAATTAGGAGTCCTCTCCCAAAGTTCTCCACAATATGCATTGTGACACAAACACTGTGTTTTCAGGTCTGATTGATTTTGGCTTTGTATGTCCCCTATTTATTTTTTTTAATGCAGATATTATTTTTCTACTATTTGTGATGCCACTCTTATTTCTAACATATATTAAAAAAATGCCAAAATATTATTCGGTTTACACAATGGGCGAGCAAGAATGAGGGCAGTTTTTAGTGTCTCCTTAGAAAAGTTTACTTTAAAGGCTTACATTCAAGAATCAAGTCTTATTAATAACAATGAAAATAGCATCCAAAAAGGAAAAGTGACCTAGTGGTTAAGGGCATCCTAGGATAAATATTATTATAAATAAGGGTCTGATGAGGTTAATCAGATACAGAAGTATATTTTTNAAAAATCGCCATCGGTTATATAGATTCTACTTAAAATCAGCTTATTACTTTTGAATAGCTAAGGCGCTTTTTGTGGCTCTATGAACCAGAACATGAAATGGAATAAAATCATTTCAACATAATTATCTGGTACATTTCCCTATATGCCTACATATAGCTATAAGTAGCCATAGATACTAAATCTGTGTCATGTTACTGTGCTGCAATCTAAGACATCTCTCTCTCTTGCAACATTTATTTCTACTCTGCAAAGAAAGCATTTTAAGGCTCACGAAACAGTGATTTTTCTCCTGTAACCCAGATGGCTGTTTTCCCCAAGCTGCAATACCAGTGATGAACTGGGATTTTAATGAACATCAACATGAAGACATCTGGGTGGTATTTTAAGGTTACTTAAAATAGACAAAAAGGCAGATATCTTTATCTATTCAAGTTTAAAAACTGTTCACTATCCCAAGTGGATGTTCATAAATTTTAGATCTAGTTTCTGCTACTTTATCTTGAAATATTTATTTCCTTCCCTATCTACAATTCAGACAAGGAACACACTTTTTCATATATTATGGTAAAACATTAAAAGTTAGTATATTGTGTTTTTAATCCATATTAGCATAAAGACAAAACAAATACACATTTCTAAAAGTGAATCAAGAGACCTATTTTCTTTAATTGTTGACATTGATGGCAGTCATTAACCAAAGAGGGGAAATACCAAGGCCATATTATTATTATTATCGTTATTTATTAGGCGACACACAGCGTCCCTAGCGTCATACAAGGGGGAATCCAGNCAGACAGAACGAGTGGGGAAGAGGGGCCCTGACCGCTATCTTATGTTCTATAGGAGATTAGGGATTAGGGATTGATACATAAGGGCAATTACACACACACACACATAGACTATGGACAATTCCTAGTCAGTTGCAAATTAAGCTACCAGGATGTTTTTGTGGGTGTTGGAGGAAACCGGAGCTTATTACTATTGGATAGCTAATGAGCTTTCTGTGGCTCCATAGACCACAGATAAGGTCCTGTTAGGGAATCAAACTTCCAACCTTAGNACTGTGAGGCATCAGTGATAAACTTCCCAGACACTATACAGAGACTAATACAATCATAACAAATGATAAAACAAATCATAACAAACAAAATCACCAGTTCTTGCCAAGCTAAGCAAAAGAGGCAATTGCAATTACCTTAAATTACCCCACAATTCCTGAGGACTTAAATGCAACTTCCCTCTGTATGTGTCCTCAAACCCTGCATTAAGTTACATTTCTAAGGGCTTTAGAACACTATCAATTCTTCAGTTCCTTAAATTGTAAGTAACCTTCTTCTTATATTAGATGATTTAGGCAGTTGTTACTAACTGTTACTAACTGCCTAGTTTTTGAATAATCCAGGCTTTTCTCAGATATAAATGGATACCAGTTTTTGGNGGATGGTGGGAGCCTGGCCTTAGATGACCTTAGATAAGTGCAGCACTGAAACCTCTGCCTTCACACCTCTTTCTTGCACCTCACTTTGGGTGATTGAGACACCCTAGGCAATTACAGCGGCTACCTTTGATCCACTGATCCCACATTGTCTACAAATGGGAAACTGACAAGGTTGCTCTTTGGGTTGCTCCTTTTACCCCAAGGACTGCACAGATGACACATAGACACCCACTAAGATTCACAACCGGAAGAATAAAGGGTTCTTTACAGTATAGGCATTCAAGATGTGGAATTTACTTCCAGTGACCAATATGATGTCAGATTCAATAGATTTATTTGAGAAACACAATTTTTTAGAGGAGAAAGGTATCCAGGGTTACGACTGGTAAGTAAAATCTTATTTTAGTCAGGAGGGATTTTTTTTTTTATATTGAACCAGAATGGCTGTTGCTTCATCTGGATCAACTTCAATTATAAGTTGAACAGGACATATGTTGAACTTGATGAACTGGTGTCTCTTTTCGACCTCATCAATTATCTTATGTATGTTATGTTAAGCTGGCCATACACGGGAACGACTTCGTTCCCGTGGATAATCGGCACCGACAAACGGAGTGATTTTCCCTAGGGAAAATCACCCTGTTTCCAGGCCATCCATGGGAACGATGTTGTTCCCATGATGGCCAATGGAGGGGGGAGGAAAAATACCTGTAAAAATAGAAATAAATTAAATAAAAATACACTCACCCGTCTGATGTCTTCGCTGGGCACCACAGCGGTGCCCAGCACCTTCTCCTGTGCGGCGGCGTCTCTTTCCTGCAC
>JABWIB010004302.1:6996-19834 GCA_016617825.1 Platyplectrum ornatum
CTAAAATTCGTTTTCTAAAGCTTAAGCTGGCCATACACCAGAAAGATAATCTTTCCAATCAACAGATAAATGACCCTCACAGCAGAAATCTGTTAGATGTGCACTCATTAGATGCATGTTTTGTGAGTACACATGTAACAGATTTCTGCTGTGAGGGTCATTTATCTGTTGATTGGAAAGATTATCTTTCTGGTGTATGGCCAGCTTTAAGCTTGCCAGATAAATTGTTCCAATCAAAAGATTTTTCAAGAGTGGGTAAAACCATGTTGAATTGCAGNGGAGGTAAAATGAATGTAAATGTTTGCATGCAGGGAGAATACTATATTTTTGCATTTTGCACACAGATACTGACCAGCGTTACTGTTACAATGTTGTTAGACTTGTGTTAGGAGACATTATCTCTCACTTGTAATACTGATTGCAATTAATTCAATTTGCCTCCCCTGCAATTCAACATGGTTTTCCCCACTCTTGAAAAATCTTTTGATTGGAACAATTTATCTTACAGTGTATGGCCAGCTTAACAGTAGATAAACTATTGATTCTCTATCAAGATTATCTTTGTATTTTTCTAA
Source organism: Platyplectrum ornatum (assembly GCA_016617825.1). Taxonomy (NCBI): domain Eukaryota; kingdom Metazoa; phylum Chordata; class Amphibia; order Anura; family Limnodynastidae; genus Platyplectrum; species Platyplectrum ornatum. The sequence goes on from JABWIB010004302.1 coordinate 7,572, forward strand.
TCCTCTGCCCCACAATTACTACTATTTACTTTTTTCAATAAGTTTAGTTTAGGAGTAATACATTATTTTTTGAGAAACAGAGTTTAATAATCCTTGTTTAATGATGACAGGTAATTTCAATATGCTGTATTCACATTGCATATGCCCAGAACTGGTATTTGTGATCTTAAATGCTCATTCTATGGAACTGATTTGTCCATATGACCAACTTTCCATATGTTTGGGGTGTAAGACAAGGGATAACTGGAAATGTAATGAAAGTAAACTGTTAATGTACTANTATAATGTACCACTATATCTAATATGTATTCATATTGATATATAACTACTATATGAAGTATTTTAAGCATTTATAATGCTAAATGTAGTTTAGAATTAGAAGTGGTCAGACATATGCTTCATATGTCTGACCACTCAATATTAATTGAGCACCTATGTTTATGTCCATGTTTATGAGATTTCAGGACATGTCTAGTATAAGAAAGAACAGTGTATAAATCTAACATTAGAGAATCTATCATCAAGGGAATCAATGTTATATTCATGTATGTAATGAGCGATTCATAATACTTAAAAGTATACCGCCTTCACATCAGAGGAATATACTCTCTTACCTAAGAGAATGTCAAAATCTGTGAAGGGCAGCAGAATGATGGACATATGTGGTGAAATGTACACCGTCAGAAGGTGAATTTACAATTTCATTTTTTTATGTTAAAATTGTTATGTTACTGTATATTTGCCTAAGNAACAGCCTTCTTCTGCATCTAGGCATTTTCATTTTCTCAGGCATTGTGACTTCAACCTGTACATATTGTTCAATCCAGAAGTGTGGGTAAGGCATTTAAATTGTACAATATGAGCTGAACTGATATGAGCTGGACTAATTAACCTGTTGTATAGAAAACTTAAGGTATGATTCTAGACATCTAACTGACCAATTCTCTGTCCTTTTGGGCTGAGCACTGGGGGAGTGCACAAAGAAGCTATGATTTTAACTAAACAATGTAAAATTACTTACCTACTGATTAAATAAGGATCAGGCACAGCATTATTAATACTATGAATTAGTTTCAATTGTAAATGAATTATAAAACTTTAACAAAAATGTTATTGTCCATTAAACACATGACTACCAAACTGTGCAAACTATCTATGTCTAAAGCATGCAAAAATACTTAAGGTACGGTTTAGGACAGGTAAGTGATCTTTTTTTTAAAGTAAATTNATTAAAAAAAATAGTGATTGCTAATGTAGAACTCCTGCAGGGTACTTATGAAAAATTATAAATAAAAATATAGTATAAATTGGGAGTTGTTATTGTGGCACAAGGAAAGGAGGGGAAGTTTTGATTTGAAGAGCAAGGGGCAAAACACGTGTTGAGGTTGCGGTAGGGGGGCCATCCTGGTGCACCTCGATGGTCACACAATGGTTTTAAGCTTTTTGCTGACTAGTTTGCTTATTTGTTTAAACCCTGCATATTAATGGAATAATATTATCTGATTTAAATCCAAATGGTTTGAAAATTCCAATCTGGATACTGATTTTCATAACTTGCCCAATATTTAGATGCTGGGAGGTGGCCCGGGTTTTACTATGCACTTGCACTCTAATTAGAATTGTTTGTATTATATGGATACTGATTTTTCATAATTTGCACAACATTCAGATACTGGGAATTGACCCCAGGTTTCACTATGCACTTGCACTTTAAATTGTTTGCATTATATGTCCTATGAGGACTACACGTGTCTTTTGTGGGTTAGATTTAATAAGGGCACTTTTAAGTCAGGAAGGGACAGATAAACCCTCGCTGGTGAGGGTGAAGGATGACACTCTGCGGTGGATAGGCACTTAGGGACAGACCTCTTAATTTTTTATTAGATTAGGGAGGTTTTTATGCACACATTTAAATTTCATTTATTTCACTGAGTATCCATTTACACTTCAGTACTGGAAATTCTCAAACAAAGGCGATCATACCTGTATCTAATATGAGGATTCATTATTAGATACCAAATTGGTATTATAGCGAGCTAGTACTGGCTTATTCTTTTTTTAATAATCATTTTAAATTTGTTAATAAATGTTATGCTGTATAATGATGGAATAATACTGCATTTAAATGCCAATTTTGAGTAATGTGCATCCAGTTTACATGAAGAATCAATATTGATATAGAAACAAATGACGTGTGCACTCTTAGGGTAAGGTTCTGTGAGGGCACTTAATTGTGCTCTATTTGTATACATATGTATTTAACCTGGGTAACACCGCCTGTGCAATCTAGCTTTCTTTATTTGTTATATTAACATGTGAAGAATGGTATGGCATCAGAGAGAGAGAGAGAGAGAGAGAGAGAGAGACTGAGGGGAGCAAGGGAAACTGAAAAGGCATGGGGAGAGAAGAATGGCAAAAGCAGGGTGGGGGTCAGTTGGTAGTAGTTGCGCAGTCGACAAGGAAATTAGAGTAGAACAAGATCGTTGTGAGGTAATGAGAAGCAAAGGCATAGTAAAGTGAAGAAATTTTTGTTAAGATTGCAGGGAGATTTAGTTAGGAACATGTTTAGAGAGTATTCTGAGAAAGAAGAAGTCAAGCGAGCTCTAGTACTTTAACTTAGAACTGGGTGAAAAACTCAATGGCAACTCAGCTGAAAGAACCAGTGAACACAGGATCATGAACAGAAGCAGACATATATTATATATACAGTATATATATATATATATATATATATATATATATACACATGACTATCTGTAATCTAACAGTGTCTTTTGTGAGTGTGAATTGTCATTTTAAATGCTTTTATTATTGTTTATAAATATTTTGATCCTTATTGATACTCTTACTGACACACTATAATACCGTCTGTTTAATTTAAAATCCCTTCAATTACTGTCTCATCCTTTTAAAATTAAATTTAAAAATAGAACCTGTAAGTCCATCTGGTATCTCACTTTTCAGCCAACCAATCAGCCAATCTTCCCAGGGGTACCACATTGCTTAGGTATGGAAAATTGCGTACTTATAGAACAAGCATCTATCTATCTGCCTATCTATCTATAAATATATATAGAAATATGGCAAAAAAAGAGTCACTCAACACAATGGGTATTTTACATAGAAACAAAAAAGATCCCCAGCACTCATACCATTAGCCAGTGACTAACTATGCTACTTTCTATTTAATATAACATGGCTGAAACATCAGTCACATACACTTGCAAGTACATGCTTAAGCCACCAGCCACTTAAAAGGCTTTTCTGCATGGCAGGTACAATAGGTTGGTACAATGATTTCTATTTTCTGATATAAGGACCCGTATACAAAAATTCTAGGCCTTCCATGAGGTGATTGCCTTTGTGCACCTTAAGTACTGTATATAATATGGGGACTATAGGCCAATCTGTGGTTAAATACTTGCCCATGTCCATATTGATGTTGTTGTTCTGTATTGCTATTAAAATGATGTGATCTAACTCTCTTTTTTACCCATGACCTTTATTTAGGAGGATGTTTTTTAATGATATCAGATTGTTTTTTAATGTACACATTTCCCACAGATCATGTTTGTTTACTGAGTTGTGATGGTAATGGGGAAAGGATCCTTCCGAGCTCACTTCCATTTTAGGGCACACTGATTTGAAGGAAGTGGAGCATAGTTAGACACACCGGGGATGTGCCGTGGGTTATTTGGTAAGTTATTTAAACAATTTTTTTGTATTGACTATAAAAGTGTCCATTATGAAAGATTTGCAATAAATATGGAAAGTTGGATTAAAGGACCATAGTGTTTATTGGGAGTGCCACACGAATACAACAGTATAGTGGATGGCAAACAGGGGCTTAACCAGACATGGAGGCACCCCTCTTTCTAATATTTTTTTAAAGATTTTCTGCACAAATATTGTGGAGTGCCAAATATCATGGAAATAAATATAAATATATATACAGCATTTGTGAATATCTCGCAAATGTTGTTGACTTTTTTTTATTCCTATCTGAGGCCATTTAATGCTCTGGGAAACAGTAAATCTGTAGAAACAAAAATAATCAATCATTCATTTAGCTTTTTTCTCTATGAATAAATGTGTATAACTGGATTGAGAGATACATATATTTAGGAACATTTTGAACATTTGGGATTTCAAAAAAGCCTCTACTGCCAAATAGCATTAACATTTGGCTTTTCAATGTAGTGCTTTAAGTATCTATTTCCACTCACCCACACAAAGATATGTTGCCCTGATTACATTCCCATTTTAAAAGGAATTCAGAAATATTTTCCTCACAACATGTTAGTGATATCAGACAGTCACAATGCTTAAGCTTTGCCTAAACACATAACCCCTCTCTGAACTAGGCTACTGAAATAAGTTTTTTAAGTTTCCTAAAAAAAATTAAAAACACAAAACTTTTAGCAAACATGATATCAGGAGGTTATCAGTAATTGCAATATAGTTATTTTCTTTGTGTAGCATGAAAATTACATGTTTCTTATTCTTCTTAAACAGAATAGAAAACTGTGATAACAGTTTGTATAAACTGGTTTACAAAATGAAAAAGGAAATTTAGCAAAAATAAAAAAAGGTAGAGGTAGAGTTGTGACACTTTCTAACATACTACCATGTCAGGGTATGTAGGGCTGGCTTTGCCATATGTACATTTGGGGAAATTTGTCAAAAGGCTGATGCTTTATCAAAAGACTGATGCTTTGCAACCACAGGTTGTCCTGCCATTGACAGTGATTATCTTCTGCATTGATACGCCATCTTGTTATTACTATTGGAACTGCAACTTTTCAGAGTTACCGTAGCATGGTTCAAAAGCATGCTTTCAAGATAAATCCAGCGCCATGGCAGTATTTCAAAAACGTGTAAAGTGCCACATCTGTATATATAACATGTGAACATCGAAGTAAGGAGACATATTTCATATTATAAAATATTTCAAATATAATTTGCTTGGTTTTTACTTTACATGTAACATTTTAATTTATGGCATCACTAATTTGAAATCTCGCCTGAGCGTGGCATATTTTAGGGGGAGATGTGGTTTTCAGCATCTACTTTTGGGCATCTCTCCCAGTAGAGATTTTCCATTACTCACATACAGTCTATAGTATTTACTATCCATTGTGAATAAATCTCGTATGCGAGATTTGAATTTCTCGCTTATATAAATAGAGGTGGTTTTTAGATGTGACTTAACTCATCTCGCCATTCATCAATCAGCCCATATGTACAGTAAGATCCATATATAAATGTGCATTTATTGTGGTTTGTGGTTTGTTGTTTTGTGCATTATGGAGGGCTTTATTTTCCTAAATGTTTAGTCTAAATGTTCCTAAAACTGGCATTCTATGAGCTCTCTGAGAGTGCAATATCATGTGTAGTTTGTGTAGGAAATAGGGGTTCTCCATATGCATATAGACAGAGGACTGAAACATGTATATTGGGGTACATTTGCCTCATATTTAAGAACCAATTGCAAACATAATTTAGAGGCAACAGATAGGCACTTTAAGTCCTCGATGTATGCACTTTTGGGGGAACATAGGCCCAGCACAAAGCCATGTGACTTTCTAGCCATGTGGCTTTAGTGTAATAATTGATGCACAGGCACCTTATGACCTCATTTAACCAATTTTTCCATTTTTACTATCCNCATTAGAATTGCCCAATATATTTTGTGGAGGAACTTTCTGCTTGTCACGCCTTCATTTTAAATTTACTATTCATTCTTTATTTCACTATTCTATGATTTTAATATTTTCACCATAATATGAATCTTTCTTTTTTCCTTGGATTTTATAGAATACGAATAAAGATAATAATTTTAATAAAATTATTTAAATATTGTGTGTGCACTCATATAAAGAACCTATTTTCTCTTGTTTTGGTTGTGTGTAGCCATAGATTGGACTCATATTGTGCTGAGATCACCTAGAGGGAGTGCATTTGTGTGTACCAGCTGACACCACTATCACTCCCTCAATGTTCATGTGTGATGCTAAGCATAGAATTATGAGTGCTTATGTTTTATTTCCCGCCGCATGTCATGATGCCTATATCCTGTACCAGCAAGCTCTCTATCACCAATTTGAAGGCAGAGAAATGCCAGAGGGTTGGTTTTAAGTATGTTATTTGGCTTACTATNAGTTTTGTAGTACTATCTAAATATATGTTTCACATGTTTTTTCATTTGCTTTCAAAGTGACTCTGGATATGGGTGCCGCTCCACGCTAATGACACCGTTGTTACATTCTGAAACTCCTGCACACCACAAATATAACAATGTACCTTTTACATCTAAAAACAATAATGTGTTGTTAAACAGCACATTAAATATTGTTTGACATTGTGCATGTATAGTCTATGTATAGTCATGGTTATTGACAAAATCAGTTTTTGAAAAATAATGCTTTATTCATATAATTTTGTTGAACTTTTTTAGCCAGGTCACAAATGTATAACATACAAATAATGGCAAAAAACTTTTTCACATTTCTTCATGTGTCAGTGAAAATATTATTTACAATTTAACTATTTACACTAAAGGCCTTATTTCATTGTATAGACTAATTTTAGTCTTTTTTATGTTTTCCAACAGATGTTTAAACATCCATGCACCATAATTTTGGATTGTCAAAGCAAACTTAACCATTTACACCACATGCACCTGAGGATGAAATACTATAAACTGGACATTTGTGGAAGTAAAACTTTTAACATGTTTGGAAAATATGGTGCACATAAATATATTATACAATATGTACTTAAACCTTTATTGCCACTTCTACATCAGGTAGAATTAGGTACATCAGGTACATCAGGCTTGACCTCATATTCCAACGGACTTCCAGCGGAGCAGCAAGGGAGATGTGTTGGAAAATGTTACTAACATCAGATGTAGATGAACATTGCAAACAGGTTAGTATATTGTGCATGACAATTAATAAATTTAAACATGCTACCTTTGTCCTCCGGCATATCTGTATCTCTGTTGGGTACTCCCACCAGAGCTTCAGGTGGAGTAGTCTCCGTAGCTGCTCCTCGTAATCCAGACTAACCATTATTGATAACTAATCATACATTTTAGCCATACATGATTGTTAACCAGTTTCAATGTATGCTTAACAAGTCATACAATTAATTAAAAAGGGTTAAATTATGGAACTGGGCATACATCTTGGGGTGGGAGAGAAAAACACAAAGGCTGTCATAGTAGACTTACTCCACAGGAAGTTTAAACAGAATGCAACAGACCCGATCCCCTGTAGGATGATTGCTAGATAGCAAACTTGATCCTCTGGAGAGTGGAGGCTGGAATCTCAACTGGACATAATTACTGATATTGCTAGTTGCCGAAAGGAAGTAGCAAACAGTCCCGAGATCTGGTTGACAGGCTGATGGAAGCTGAAGTTGCTAGGAAGAAGGTTTTAATCCAGAAGGTGATGCAAATAGAAAAAAAATGAAATCTTACAAAGACAGCCACAGAAGCCAGGTGAAGTACACAGGATACTTGTTTAAAAAGACTGTCTGTTGCTGCAACTGTTACTTTGGACAGGTGACCGGCTCGAGTGGTACACAATTGGACAATTGGAAAAATGTGACTGACAACAATATGGCTGTTCTCATGAAAAATGCTGCAATGTGCATCAATGCTAAGGGTAATTAGCTGAGAGGAAGCTGTGTGCAGAGGAGGGTGGAAGACAGATATAGATCTGAAGGGTAACATACCAGTGCCTTTGTGAACCTGGAATCCTGTCAGATGCACTTGCAACGTGGTAAGTACTGTGTTTTGTGACAGACGAGGTCCAGGTCCAGAGTAGGGTCATTTATCAAATATACAGTATGTATATAAAATATTTAAATAATAGGTAATAGAATTATAGTGAGTAATTCCAGAAGAAGCTTACTGATATGCGAGGTATGGTTTAAGTTTCAAAGGGGCAGGTCCCTCTTCCAGAGATTGTGGACAGTAGGGTAATAAACAATCAGATAANAGACCATCACTGACAACAATTCTAAGTTTAATTATGTCTCTGTTACAGGGAAAAGATGCTTACTTATACCCCGTTCACATAGAGGACTATTACCCGGGTAATTTAGCACTGTGAAAAGGGTTAATTACCAGGGTTAATTCAGATCCACAGCTAACAACCCTGCTCGTTAAAAACAATTTTACCAGGGTAGTCTATGTGAATGGTGTATAAAAGCACAGTTTTAAATAAAGTCCATGATGGTGTGGACAAACAAGACTGCAGACTCAGCAGGTGGCAACACCAGTATTCTAAAGTCATCTTTTCCAACTGCAGTTAACAGACAGAACATCCTCCCATGAACGTATTGAATTTTTTCCAATGGCTTAGTCATTATCCTTATAGAATATCATTTACATTTCTAGATTCTATCGAAATTCTTGATAATTTAAAATAAGTGATTACATCTTCTAAAACCCTGGGGGGTTTAGAAGATGGATGACACANAAACAATTACTCGACTGGAGCTTTCAACATGGCCGAAGATGAGGATTGAGATTCAAACAGAAAATCCAGTATACCTCTTGCACGTATCAATTTCATAGAGAATAAGAGTTGGCTTGTGAAATATAGAAGAGTAGTAGAAGTGCAGTGTCTACACAACTAGGAAAATCAATCTGAGCACAGAGCTGTGCTCCAGGCTATACTCACCTTGTGTTACACTGTGACCTCCTGATTTGCCCCTAGGGGCCGATGTCAGACTATTGTACTGTAGAACTATCTGTGACTACTATCTGAGGCCACTTTTTCTGCGCAGTGTATTCTCAGATCTCACAAGAGGGGTCTCTGTCCAGAGTAATAATTAGCTGTGATAGCTTGCACCTGTACTGTGGCTATTTATCCCTGCATGATCCAGCACTCATTGCTGGATCATTAACTGTTTTCCAGTCTCTGTGTTTCTGTCCCAGGCTTGTGCTCTGTTGTTTTTCTTGCTTAGACCCTGCCTTCCAGTTCTGTTACTCTTACTTTGTTATTGTTTCTGCCATCCTCTTGTTTTCATCTGCCTCTTGCCTGTTTGCTATTTAATTGTATTTCTAGTCATTGCTTCTCTGATTCATTTATCCTGCACCTGTTCATTGTAACCAGCCCTCCCTGCCTTGTTTCATTGCTTTTGTATGCATTACTCCTGTTTGTGTTTGTATTATTCATACTCCATACATCATGTATGTACCCCATGTTATTGCTGCTTTATGTATTTTGCACAACATCTACAGTAATTTTATTTGTCTGAAGCATCAAATTAAAAAGCTGTGTGTTAAGTTGATATGTGCATGAGGGTGGAGACCTAGCTTGACTCTGAGGTATATATGTGTTGATGTATGAAGTTTTGTATATACCCTGTAGCCTTTGTTCTTGCTGCAACTCATGTCTCTTTTGGTGTTGCAGGTTCACCTTCTGGTACATCTTCGACAGAAATGTTTTTTGCTGTCAGTCGCTGTAATGTACTCCACTTCTCCAGTTTCCATTTGGGTGTCCTCTATTAGTAGCCAGAATTGTTTCATCTAGGTCTTCTGGCATTGTTGTCACATTGAATTGGTCGTAGAATGTCCACTCCATTGCACTCTTCTTTCCATTGTGGCCTTGCAGTACTGCTCCTTGAGGGACTTTAATTTGATGACCGCTTGCTGCAGTTGTTTTGATGCCCCTGTCCATCAGTATCTTCGATATTGATGAACAGGGAATGGAACATATAGTGGCATGTCTGACACTGCCTAAAAAAGAGATTGTGTTTGTTTTTTATGTTAAACAAATGAATATATCATAAAATAAATACCTGTAATTAGATTTTTTATTTCCTCCTCTTATTGCTAGCAGCTTCTTATAATCAAGCCAGTGCTCTGTCTTCTCTTCTTTTCCTTCTTTTCTGCCGCATGTGATTTAAGCTCCCTAGCAGCCCTTTCTGAAAAACTGGGGTTGAAAAGCAAGTAGACACTGTTCACACTGGAGGCCACAAAGTCAAACTTGGGAATAACACAATCTTTCGATTGGATCAATTTATTTTATAGTGTGTACCTAGCTTTAAGCTAGGTACACACGGTAAGATAAATTGTTCCAATCTAAAGATTTTTCAAGAGTGGGTAAAACTATGTTGAATTGCAGGGGAGGTAAAACATCATTTGTCACCTGTAATAGGGATTGCAACTTATTCAGTTTGCTTCCCCTGCAATTTAACATGGTTTTGCCCACTCTAGGAAAATCTTTCTATTGGAGCAATTTATCTTATAGTGTATGCCCAGCTTTACTCAAGAGTGGGCAAAACCATGTTGAATTGGGAGGGGAGTTAGTTACAAACATGTATTGGAGTTAAGAGATGATGTTTGCAAGTCTAATAACAGTGCAACAGTAACACTGTTCAGTATCTGTGTGCAAAATGCAAGCAAACAATGACATTTATTTTACCTCTTTGCAATTCAAAGGAAAGGGAGAAGAATAATTAAAGTTTAACCTTTTTTGAACATTGAGAAAAGGTATGGGACTTTATGGACCTACCTATATGTAGTATTTGCTACATATATGTGGGTAGTGCAAGGTTACCAAAATAATTTATAGGTTTCTTGAAACAGGAGTGTTTTGTTGCTTTGACACAACTTATCAATGTATCTGTTGCTTATCAACTTTTTATTTTTGGGGGAAACATTGTAAAACTTATCGAAATAACTTATACAAATGTTTAAAATAAAACCCTTTTTATAGCTGCAGGTGTCCTGGTGTTTATAAGATATAGTTGTCTGTAAATGAATTTGCTATGCTTTTTGTTTATATTAAACACAGAGTTTCTTCCAGGTGCAAGAGAAACATCAATTACGTCACTGCAGGACATCTATTTTCTATGTTAAATCTTTCTTTTTTTGTAGTGATTTTGCATTTGTAATGATTTTGCATTGTACCTGTTTGCATTCACACTCATTTTTTAGTTAAATGTTTTGCAGAGATGACATCCACTGCTGCCTCCCCTTCATTCTCTGAGAAGATAAGGTATGACCTTGTATTCTGTGAGCAGGGAAGAGGGGAAAATGAAATAATGAATGTAAAATATTTGTTTTATGAACAAAGACAAGCCTTACATATTTATTTTGGATGTTTTATTATTAAACCAAAGCCTAATAATGTGGATTTATGTTTTGTTGTGTCTAATAGAGGATGCAAGGTTTAGTATTTTAGAATAAAATTTTAATGAGTAAAGAGTTTAGATACTGTTACCTCTAATAATATAATGTCACATAAATATTAGTTTTTTTTTTTGTTCTTTCACAATCTAAGACTTTGGTATGGTATTTATCCTATTTATTCACACTTTGTTAATAATTATCGGAATAAACTCATTTGTTTTTTTTATTTAGGAAAATCTAAATTTCTTAATCATTAAGTTGAGTATTGTGGTAGCCCAACATCACAGATTTATGTATGTGTATATATATATATATATATATATATATATATATATATATATATACATATATATATATATATTGCAAAACAGTGTGCTCACCACTTTTCGTGATTAAACAAGAGTCCAAAAGTCCAGAAATTCAGTTCTGTTAAAAATATCAATGCACTAGATCCCAAGCACTCCACAAGTGATTCAGACCACGTCTTCCTCTTTCAATAGAGATCGAAGTATGTGTTGTCTCAAATAATTCTAAAATTGGTTAAAAAGAGAAAAGAGGGCGCTCCATAGTGCAGTAACGTATATAATTTTTAATTGTAAAAACAGTATCCTACAATTAGGTAAGTACCGAATAAAAACTTTCACATCAGCATAAAAGAAAACCAATGCTCGTCTCACACTGTCCCGATCGTCCGGTCATCTGGTTTGGTCTGGGCAGGTCCGGGAGTAGTACGGGGCGCTGAGAGGATGAAGGCTCTGCCTCGATGCGTTTCGTTGTGCTATACAACTTCGTCAGGAGGGGTGGAGTAATAGGTGTCCATCAGGTTATGTTTATATAGCTTGTTACATTAACTATTTGGTTGCCGAAGTGATCTTACTGGCGATTCAACAATAGACTTGGACACTGTTACACTTACATAAGTTACAATCACAATAATAATAAAAGCAAATAGCAGCAACTTGGTGTTATAATAGGTATGCTTACAATGTATCTGCAGAAGTCACAAACATATAAAAACGGAAACAAATTAGGCATAAAAAGTGTTAGCTTATAGAGTCCAAATCCTAATTCAAACTGTTGTATAGCATTAACCCTATAGGTACTGTCT